>BGNK01003851.1:0-64898 GCA_003297005.1 Symbiodinium sp. clade A Y106
ATATTGGTTATATTATGGGTTTAGGTTGATTGTTATGATTTTGATAGGGGTATAGGGTGTTGTTTTGATTTGGGTTGAACTTGATGGTGGGGTTTGCTATGAACTCGGGGATGACAGTTCCTTGCTTGTGCAGGACGGCTCCTTCGGCAGAACCACATTGCGGGAGTCTTCAGGGAGATTCTCCGTCACAGACTTGAGGATTCTGGTGACCATCTTGTCCGCCACCTGCTAACACCCAATGCGTCCCGGGCCCCAACCGCAGAAACCTCTGCAGGGCACCTCGTCCTCGAAGAAGATCAGGTTGCCAGGCTGGTTGGCTTTGGTGGCATCCTCCACGGTTTCCACATCATCGATGTGGTCCCGCAGAAAGGCACCGGCACCCAAATGGTCGAAGGCCGAATCGTACAACTCAAAGTCTCCGTAACGGAGCAGCAGCTCGGCCTGCATGGAGTTTGGAGAAGTTCACTGATCTGTTCGGCCTGCCGACCTACTGGCTACCCCTCGGCTCCCCACCTTCGAGAGGTCTGCGGTCCAATGATCATCCGGATCGAAAACGTTTGTCAAAATCGCAGGCGTGTCAAGGTTATCCAGCTCCTCCTCGCGAACCTTCTGAGCATCCATCCTGCGAAGCGGACATCGATGCTTCTTGTCCACAGGTGCAACGTCGTCGGCGACCATCTTGTACTCATGGAGCTGCTGGTCCCAGTCGATGCGGTCCAATGGGTCAAATAGGTCTGACCTTTCTACTGCACCTTTCTGGAGTACCGATGTGCGCTGGGCCCTGGCTTTCGAGTGCGCGCTGCTGGCCAACATATCGACAGTCGGCATGCGAGCAACTCGCTTCTTTGACAAGAGGCACTGGCCATCATTGTCCTCAGGTGTTTCCTGTAACGAGTTGCCAAGTGCCACTACAAGCCCGAGCACGATGCAGACTGACCGCATGGCTCTTGCAACGGGGGTTCGGTCTCTGATTGGAGTTTACACGCCAACTCGAGCCACATCGGGGCTGAAGTCGAGTCCATGTGAGAGCTCAGGCCAGTGACTGTATTGAGTCACATATGTGCCGGTTAACATCAAAAACTCTCTCAAGCCCTCTGGGGTCTCTTGAATGTGTTGGAATTCAATGGCCTTGAGCCCTGGTACGCCGTTGACGTCAGCGACATAATCGCACGGCTGCACCTGCGAAGAGGAATTGCAAGCCTGTCACACTATCCAGAGCCGGCTCTCATGGTGATGCTCTCCCGGCCACCCGGCCCCGCTGCCTTTGCGAAAGAGAATTCCTCGTTCCAGGCGCCGAGCTTGCCAGTCGGGGCCTGCGAAAGGCCGGGCCAAGGCTTCGTTGCATCTCGCATTGCAGAAACCCACGTAAAAGAAAATTCCGAGTGGGATTCCGCGCCCGCCACTGAGGCCGAAACGATGGCGTTGATGAAGAGCATGTCAGGCCTGAGCTGGCGCTCCGGACCGGCGACTCGAGCGGCGGAGCTCTGTCTGGGCTCGGCTTAGGGAGCGCAGATCGCACTGCGCTGCTCTGACGCTCCCCGGTCCTTCGGCGCCTTTGGCCCTTTCGCACTGCGAAAGCCATTGCCTTTTTCCTTTTTCCGCCACGCCAAGCAGTGAGACTCCTGACTCCTGGCAGCGTGCTTCTAGCAGCGCTTGAGATCGGCGCATCGCCTCACATGTTCACGGAAGGCAACGCCTCATCATCGCTGGATCCAAGCTATGCTTAGGATCATCTTCTACCTGCTGCACTCCGAGGTGACCTCGGTGCAGCAATTCCTAGTCCTATGAGTTTAGGAGCCCGGTGATTAACCGGCTCTTGGAACCAAAGAATCTTTGAGTCCCGGAGCAGATGCAGCTGCCGCAGACTTATCTTTGGAACTTCATGCCAGCGCCGAAGATTCGCGAGTCCACGACGATTCTGCCCAAACTGCGCCCAAACGGCCTTGGCGAGTAGCATGAAGCGCAGAATCAGTTTTAAAATGTACACGGAGCATTGTGCTCTCTGGAGCAGTCAGTGGCTCCGCACATATCACAAGAGGGCTTGAATTCAGACACATGCATCACCATGCATCACCGTTGCACTAATTGTATACGCAATGGGTAATTATGCTCTGCTCGTTGCCCCGCAAAGAAATCGACACCCGGAGGCCATAAGCAATGATGCACACAACCGTCTGATATTACTCAGCTTTCTTTCCGGAGCTCTCACGTGCTTCGGACGGGCAAACGGCCAGAACGAAGCGAAAGCTGTGTCCCCTGAGCACGGCAGGCTCAGGAAGATGGTCAAGACATGTCGAGATGGTCAAACAGCTACAACAGGTGACCAAAGGTTTCAAGGTTGGAACCGGCAAACGCTAGGATACCGATCAGACACTAAGATGCATGGAGGCAACATGAAATGCACGCTCAGATAATCTCATCCCCCATAATTAATCATAACAAGCCTTAACCACTCGGATTGAACTCCTCCATCTTAGACAGCAGCTTGTCCGCCTGAGGCCCAGCCAGATGCAAACTCGAAAATGATGCACCTGATCCGCCCACGAGGGTGCGACGTAGTTCGGAGAGTAGTACTGTACGATCTCTGGCGGATAAAGCATGTTGATGGAGTCGATGAAATCCTCCATTCGGACGGGTGCTCGGATGAAGTCAGAGCTGCATCAGCCGAGCAAGCCTACATCTTAGTCTCCGTTCAGGCACAGTGCAAGTCCAGCTAGACATGCGCGAGCATAAGACTCGGCTCCCACAAACTTCCGTTTTTGTGCGAAATTCACGAAGCGCGGCCTGCAGCTTGGACCCTGTTTCTGCACCAACCTCATGAGACCGACACCATGCGCAAACGTCACGAAGGCCCAACTTGAGACGGAAGGACTCCACTGGGCTAACCATGGCAGTGCATGACGGGCCTCCTGCACCTTCTGCAGGCTGCCGGATTGCACGAAAGCCCGGCGGGCGTCTATGTCGTTGGGCAGGACTTTAGCAAATTGCTGGATTACATACCTTGGCGACCAGTTGATATTCACAACACAGCATCCCGAAGAAATTCCCAGCATTCTGCTTCTGCTTCTGCAGCACACTGATGCTTCCAAAAAGGCGCTTCAAGATGTTCGGTGGAGAGTCGATAAGTGGCTCGAGAGCTGGCAGGTGCGTACACTTCTGGATGATGCTCTTCCTGGGCCGACAAACTCACTAAGCTTCCTCTACCTGGACCCAGCCCTTCTGGGGCAAATGGCCTGTAAGTCGAACAGCTCTTGTTCTTATTCGTTAAATAAGCAGCTTGAAGCTCTGGCGCGTGATCAAAGCCATCAACACTTCAAGTTCAGCAAAGCTTCAAGGCTCGCTTGGTCTTGATCTGCAGATCCTCACTCGAGTCCTGCCGGCTAGGTGGATTTACTTTCTGAGCTGCGAAGTGTTGTCATCACACTCACACAGTTTCGCCGATCGCGGGCAGGCTCATCAAAGGCAAATCCAACTTGGGGCCACATTCGCTCTCGCGCGCGGATGCTCTTCAGCCACAACGAGCCGCCCAGTAGCTTCCAGCAGCACATGTGTTTGCAACACACTTCAGTGCCCTCTGCTACTCAAGACACCCTAAACATGTTTACGCAGTGATGAGCACAGCACAGGACCTGGTCTCACAGCAGCGAACCTACCTCTGAAAGACTGTATGCCTTCATGCACTCCACAGCTCCTGGTGAAGGTACACAGCAAGCATCCTGCAACATGGCCGGGCACATGCACATCTTCTCAGGGCCCCAAACAAGACTTCAGCAGTGTGACCCCGCCTCCGCAGCACATCCGCCTCGGCCAATGCCCTTGCGTGATCGGGGGAATGACGGCCTCTCAGAAGAAATCACGAACGACTCGGACGACGTTACAGTGCGAGCTGCGCGGAGGATGCAACATGACCTTGCAATGCAATGCGGTTGCGTGCCTATCTGGCCCAGTGACCATGCGGCCGCCGCCTTGACATGATCCTGCAGGCAAAGAACGAACTGGCAGCTCGTTCTGATTTGTCAAATCACACGCTGTTTGCTGGTCGTCCTCCGGCTCGCTGATGAGCGCGTCCTTTAAGGGAGGGACTCCTTTCGACACCACCTTGGCTTGGCTTCAGCTTTACTGGCAGACTTCTAAGCAGGATCAACATGTTCTCGTCAAGGTCGTTGGGCACTGATCTACAGGTGCACGAACTGCGCGACCACTCTTAGAATGTCTGTAAGGCCACGAGTCCGTCAGCAGCCGGGCACGAGTGGGGACACAGGCTCCGACAGACGTTAAACGAGCAAAGAGCAAGCACGGGGTACACCTCAGATATCCTCGGATCCGCCTCGCTGTGTTTCTGGCAAATTTGTCAGTTCCTTTTTCGCAGAGGGTGTAAACGCGAATCCTCGCTAGCTTCTTGTTTTTGAGCGTGTCTTCGGTCATGTGGCGCTTGTTGTGTCGGTTGGGACAGGACTTTGCACTCGTTGCTTTCTCGGGCCGGATTGAAGTCGCCCGTTTCGTAGGTTTGGCTCAAACTGCTTGTTCGCGGCCGCGCTAACATGCTGCTTGTCGTTGAAACGTATGGTTTATAGGTTTACCTTTCGAGGTTGAGGCTTGGTTTTGTGTGTGTTGGGTTTCGGCAGTCGGATTTGGTTTTTGCAGCATCCTCGAATGCGTCTGATTGCTGCTGTCTTTGACTTGTTGGAATCCGGTATGCTGTGTGTGGCGCCGGTGCTCACCTACAGTTTACATTGTCTTGGATTGACACTCTTGCGTGCAATCATGCGTGCAGACTGACTCACACACATAGATAAGCATACACATACACTTGTACGTGTATGGACATACACGCACACACACACATACGGCATTCTTGTATGAGGAAAGCCTTGCCAGAAGCTAGTATTTGTTCGTCGTGTCATGTTAGCGATCGATATCAGGTGGCAGTAGCATGGTGTGTAATGTTCGCTTCGGTCGATGTTGCCTGAACGGCCTGATTGATCCGCACTACAACGTTGGCTCTTTGTGTTGAGGTTTTCTATTTCGGGGTTTGTCGTGCTTCACTGCTCTCAGCTAACACGGAAGGGTACTGCTCACGAGCGTATCGCCTGAACTTTTTGTGGTTGGTACTTTCACAGATTGTATATACAAAACCGAAATAACTGCAGGTGCTTGACTTGTTATGCATATTGTTACGTGGATCGGCTTTTATTTAATATTTTTGAATGTATTTGCGTCGATCTTGCGCGGCCCCCCTGCATCATGTGTTTTGGTTTTATCACATGACGCAGGTTGCCTGTGCCGGCATTCGCCCCTCACAGCATCCAGTCCACGGAATCCGGTCTGCTAGTCGTGGTACACAATGGTGTTGTTTGCGCGACATATCCGAATGCCCTCAACCCCCGATTACAACTAACGATTTTGACTACTTGTACCATGCACAAGGGCATGATGGGGACCATTCTGCATGCGTGGGACAACTGCCAATGCCAGCGTCTCGGAGAAAGCTGCCACATAGCCTGGACAACATGGGCAGCACTTGACAGCCTAAGATCCAACAGCCTTTTCTGACTCTGATGACCAGATTAGCGGCCCAGGGTCATGATGCCCGGCAATCCTGGTGACAATCATCAAGATGTTTGGGCTCGTAACGAGGGGGTCTGTAGCATCATACCAGGCCCACAACAATCAAGTCGAGCTGCTGCAGTTTCCCCGAGCTTCATTTACGAAATCGACCATCGCAGCGATTCCTCCAGCATTTACCTCAGGCACTTCATAAAATCTCGCTGTCGAGGGGTTCAACGGACTGGAAATAACAGAAAAATTCTGTGCAGCTAAGGTACAATCAGCTTGGCCAAGTCTGGGGTATGCCGGGAAAGCTCTCCTGAAAGAACAGAGAGTACAGTAGGGTTCCCTCATGCTACTCATTGCTATTCGTCTTGGCTTCTGCCACGAAGGGCCTGGCCAGCCTTTCACCAGTCTGATGCTCAGACCTACCATCGCCTCGAACTCCCGCACACAACTCAAACCCAGCGGCGAATACAGGTGGCAGCATTCTTCCGGACAGACCTGGAGCTGTGCAGAAATAACTCTTGCCCACAGGAGCTCATGCACAGTGCTCTTGCTACCTGCAAACACGTGATGGAAACCTCTTTCGCCCAATCACGAACACTACGTAGCTACATGGTCGCTTGAAGGCTTCCAGTCGTCCCAGAGGTCGGAAGGAAGAGCGATTCCTTCCTTAAGCGGTGTTCATCGGGGTGAGGACACGGCAATCGCGCCGCGTGCACCCAGCGTACAGACGTCTACCGACCACTCTCGGCCTTGTAGAACCACGAAGCCCACAAAAAACAAGCCAGGAAAGGCGCGCAGCGCCGACTCTACAATGCTACGATCTGCAACGGAAACGAAAACCCAACCGTTAGAGCCGGCCCGGGCTGCTCGTCGACATCCTTCAAGCAGTGCAGAATCGTTGGGAAGATCTCAGACTCGACCACCACTTCCGCGAGGTCGACCTTCCCAACGTCAACGCCCCGGCTCATCGCAGCTAAACAAGACGTGGCCAAAGAGGCACGGAGGCGCGCATCAGAAGACTTCTTCGACCTTCCCCTCCCCCTTCGCTCAATGGAAGCCGAGATGCAGAATGCTTGGCTATCTGCGACAAGCATGAGCAGACTTGCCGCTTCAGAGGGGCATCGTTGTTCGTGATTTCCTGCGCCAGCTAGCACAAGAAGCGAACTGTTACAAGTATCATTAGAGGTGTGGGCCGATCTGAAGTTTTGAGGACCTCGCCTTGGTAAGGAGTGTCACGGCGCCGGCATCCACCACCAGTTGTGCGAGTTGAGGGCTGTGCTTCGAGATGTCACTCAAAGCCTCAAAAGCTCCAGAAGCATCATCGACTCCAACCGCACAAGTCCGTCGTAAAAATGCCAAGGTGCTGAGGCAGTGATGCGCTTCAGAGTCAGTTCAGGCTCCTCACAAAGCTAAGATGCGAACTCCGTCCCTGCCGCAAGTTACCCGTGCAATCCCGGTGCAAAAAAACGCCGTCCTGAAAACTGAGGACGAGCAGAGGCACGGCACCGGCGTCTACGACGCTTTGCGCCAGGTCTTTGCTGTGCCTCGCCTAGGCCGGGTCCACCGTCACCACACCGGCGAGTTGCGGACGAGCGCTCGGGCTCCGGGCGATGTATCCCAAAGCCCAAGCTGCTGCCTCCTTGACGGTGGGGTCGAATTCCTCGACTGGCTGTGCTGATAGCATGTCTGATGCTCAGAACGCCCCTCTCGCGCCTCCAAGCACATGACCAAGGCCTCCAGGGCGCCAGAATCGATGACGGCCTGTCTGCGTCGCGAAGCGACGGAAGAAGGCCCTGATACTTAGCAGACCGTGCTTCGACCGGGCACCTGTGCCAAAGGCGGCGAGTGCTTCGCGACAGCCCGCAAAACAAAAGCAGCAGCCTTCTTGTAAAAACCTGGTCGCAGCATGCTGAATGAGGCAGCTTTCATCCGTCTGCACCGTGGCAGTGCTTTTCTGCCGTCGTCGTCTGTTGGGAACTGGCGAACAAGACTAAAACCACGACGTCTCCCGACTTCGCTAGGCGGCTAGGACTGTCGTCCTCATGGAACAGACATTGGGTTCGATCATCTTCACAGCTACATTCCGTAAACCATGATCAAGAAACTGCTCACAGGCAATAGAGGCATATGAGCAAGCAATGGCTAACCCCGCATCTCACATGCATATACTCCACGCTATGGTTTCCAATCCATTCTGAAAGCACACCTCAAATCTACATCATACATTCTGTTCAACCCTCTCAGAAACCCTATCCACCACAAATTGCTTTGAGTTATTCATTTTTGAGAATAACTTAAACCAATCTAACTATCCCTAGTCTCTTGCTTTTCTAGTTGTTCCTTGTGCCTGTATGTTCTTTCGTGTTTAGACTTGTGCGACNTTTTTGAGAATAACTTAAACCAATCTAACTATCCCTAGTCTCTTGCTTTTCTAGTTGTTCCTTGTGCCTGTATGTTCTTTCGTGTTTAGACTTGTGCGACCTCTTTATATCACAATTGCATACATCGCAATGATATACGACTTGTTGCTTCCTCCTGCTCTTTTCACGGCATCTAGTACACATCTTGTAAGGTTCAGTGAATAAATCCACTGCCCTATCTCTTTGACAACCCGCCCAGTATTTCTTTTCCATGACCACCTATACTACTAACCCACCATCCCTTTAAACCCTTTCCCCCATAATGGGGTCATATGGGGTCAGCGACCCTCATAGAAAACCTCCCAACAATCAAAACAATAATCCCGAAAACAAAGCAACCCACCAATCAAATACAATCATCCAGAATACAACCCAAAACCCAAAGCACCTAAACAAATCCTACCCTCAACCATAAAATAACCAATATCCTAACCTGAGGTGTGGGGTAAGACCCTAATCGAAAAAACCCAAAAGATTAGAACCCTGTACTGGGAAATGTCAATTACATAGAATTTTACTAAACTTAAATTAGTAAAATGCTATTTGACTATCAACAATGCCAATTATTATAATATTTCCTCGGTGCTTCCATTATTTTAAAGTCTATTTGTTCCAACCGTTCCTTACTACAAAAATACCGTGTTCCTTGCTTTTGTATTTCTAACCAATGATATTTTTGTAGTTTTTTATGCCACGTGAATTTAGGCGTATATACATATGGTTCGTTTAAATAATTTCGTCCGTCTTGGACTTGTTCCATAAATTTTAGAATTGCTTGTTTGATTGGCACATAATGCTTCGTTTCTATTTGTTCAAGTTGAAATATGTGATTTGCAGTTGTTAATAACAGTCTGTCATATTGTGTTTTAAGTCTTCTTCCTGTTCTTCTGGTTCTTCTTGCTTTTCCCCACATGCAGTTAAGAACGCATTAATGATTTTTTCCTGTTCCTGATGACTGAACATTTACTATCTATTATCTATACATAATTTTTCTGGTTTTTGTAAAATACAGAATTAATCTAATACGCTCTCTCTTGGTTGTCAAACTTAATTTCATAATATTCTAATGTCTCCTTTTTGGGAAACTTAATATCCTTGTTATTCGTTTATTAACATATACGCTTCTCTTATTCTTGTAAGCATCACTGTCTTTATCCATTAGTTTTTTAACCGGTTTAGGTTTCTCTTCGTTAAGCTTATTTACTGCCTTTTCAATTAGTTCTAACTTATCTAATATCCTCTGAAACTTTGTTGCCTTTGTCTCTTTNTTTTTTAACCGGTTTAGGTTTCTCTTCGTTAAGCTTATTTACTGCCTTTTCAATTAGTTCTAACTTATCTAATATCCTCTGAAACTTTGTTGCCTTTGTCTCTTTAACCTCATCATCTATATCTGACATAGTATATAAAAGTTTTAGATTTAAAACTTTTTAAAAGTTTGATAAAAAGTGCGTTTAAATATATAGTTAAAGGTCATATTTTACCATATGTTGTTTTGTATTTATTCATACTGTCTAAACATCTCCTACATAACTTATTGTATTCTATGTTTTTGTTTCTACTTTTGAAGTAATGATGGTTTCTGCATATCTTACAACTCGGACAATATCTTATGTCATCTAATTCACAATGAGAACAGAATTTATCATCAACACAAAACGATACAATAATTTCATCTACATATACTGTCATATAAAAAGAATGATTTTATAGAATTTTTATACAAGCATTCACAAACTACTTCAGCACTATCTTATGTAATGCGATTGAATGTATCTCATTACTTCCCTTTCACGAGTTCATTCAAGTGAGACACTGGGGTTGCTATCATAGGGGCGTTTTCTTCTCCTTCGTCGCGAGCCTGCGAGCCTCGCGAGGACTTCTTCCGAAGCGTCCAAAATGGCACACTTGCCTCTGTCNGAGACACTGGGGTTGCTATCATAGGGGCGTTTTCTTCTCCTTCGTCGCGAGCCTGCGAGCCTCGCGAGGACTTCTTCCGAAGCGTCCAAAATGGCACACTTGCCTCTGTCATATTGTAATATACATAAATCCTTAATCTATTTTAAACTTATATTTATTTATATCTTCTATATCTTTTTTAATTAAATCAATATCTGTTTCAATTTTCTCAACACGCTCTTCTAACTCTTCTGGTGTTATTTGACTTTTNTCTATATCTTTTTTAATTAAATCAATATCTGTTTCAATTTTCTCAACACGCTCTTCTAACTCTTCTGGTGTTATTTGACTTTTACCCCATCCTGTATCGCATATTTCAACGCTTCCTGTTTGTAAATTAGTATCTGCTTTAAAAATGTCATCAGGTGAGGTATGCCTACCATGACCGAATTTAGTAGTTCGTTTCTCTATGATTGTATTCGTTGTTATTATATTATTCTCCTTTGTTGTTTTAGTCTCCTGATGAAAAATTGCCTCTTGCATCTGCACGGAATACAAGAAATACCACGGGCATTAATACGAAATCCTTTATCCTTGCTGTTTTCGCTTATATCACTCATTTATACTATTTAGATTTTTTCATGTTCTTGAAATAACAACAACTAATTTCAATAACTCTATTGAATTATAGCAACATCTGCGGTATTTAGGGACAGTTATTATTGTATCTAACTTTTCTAACTCGTCCAAAACTTCGAAGTATTCGTCATAGTCGCGAGCATACAAGTCTCGCGAGGCATCTGCCGGTGCGTCGCCCATATATTAATAACGATAGACTTTTTCTATGTATTATTAATAATGTCTGATATACCCTATATAAAACCAATAAACATACCCGAATACAAGTATAAACAAAGCAAATATGAAATGACGCCAAAATTACCCTTCCGTTCAATTGTTGTGGCATCAAGCACAGGCGGTAAAACGGTTCTCATCCAAAACCTTTTACTTAATATTTACCGNAAATATGAAATGACGCCAAAATTACCCTTCCGTTCAATTGTTGTGGCATCAAGCACAGGCGGTAAAACGGTTCTCATCCAAAACCTTTTACTTAATATTTACCGTGGTTCTTTTGAAAGGGTGTATATATTCTCGCCTTCAATTCATAGCGACCCTGCCTTTTACGAAGTAAAGAAATACCAGAAAGAAGTAATGAAAGTGGATGATACGAAAGAAGACCTGTATTTTGAAGGGTTCACCCCGTCAGACTTACAAAAAATATTAGAGAGACAAAAGAAAGTCATTGAGTTTCAGAAGAATAACAAAGAAAAAGATGTATTCAGTATATGTATTGTAATTGACGACCACAGCGACGACCCAAAGTTTATTAGATATTCTAATATGCTACACGGTTTATTTACGAGGGGAAGACCTCAAGTGGTCAGTTGTATTTTATCACTACAAAAGTATTCTTCTACTGCTCCAATTATTCGCCTTAATGCGAGTTCTTTATACGTATTTAAACTAGAGAATATGACAGACGTTAATAGTTTCTTAGAAGAAAATAGCGCCCTCGTTGATAAACAGACATTGTATGATATGTACCAACAAGCTGTACATGATGCTCCATATTCGTTCTTTTATATAAATATGAATAGCAAAGATATTAACAAGATGTTTTATATTCGTTTTGAAAAAGCATTTATGGTTGATGATGACAAAGATTAACAATATTAGTTTTTAAGAACATTATTAATTAAAATAAGGAGTTGCTACACAAATTTATTGCTGGTAAATGATACAATATTTTATCACTTTTTTTTTATCTTTCACTTCTTGAATATCTTTTATTATTTCTTTTAATACTGTAATTTGTAATCTATCAATATTACTCAAATCTAATTCGTTTTCATTAATATTGTTTATTTGATTAATACAATCATTTTCATTATCATTTTTTGAAATTCTACTACCCATATATTTTTATTTAGGTTTTTTACTTTGCTTTTTATATACATTATCCCAGAATTTAGGATTAGCATTATAACGGGCTTCTACTAACTTTTGGTGTTCTTTCGTGTTAATATGTTTGATATTCTCCTTCTCTGTTTCATCCGTTGGTCTCTTTAATCCACATTTACACATATAATATTTTCTTTCCATTATATTAATATTTATACAAACTTATTTTTAACTTTTACTTTTCGCTTTCGCTTTTGCTTTTGGTGAGTTGTTCTCGCTATTGCCATCTTTTTTTAATGTATTTACTTCTTTCTTTAAATCATCTATATCTGAAAGAGCACACGCGGTGTAATCAAACTTCAAATATCCGTCTATACCTTCTTTCATAATATTCTCCCATTCATCAGGCATCTTTTTATAATTCTTCATTCATATCATTAGCAATAAACCCTACACCCGACCTATCTTCATTCCCACCATCAATAAATTTATATGTTTTCGGTTTTATGTAATTAACTATTTCTACTCCTGTTTTACTGTTCAACTCTTTTATATCCTTCTTCAATCTTTCATCGGAACTCGGTAATAACCCTCCTGTATATTCAATATCACCATCAACAACAATTTTAGCAGTTTCAACTTTAAAACATCCTTGCTTTGTATTTGTAAATAAATCTCAAGGTCTAAATCATTATTTCGCATGTATATGCGTTCAACACTACCTGCCGCTGTTGTATTTGTAATTTGAAATTTAGTTCCATACAAATATATAATATCATTAGCAATACTAAATTCTGGCGTTCCTGTTAAACCAACATCTACCTCAAATTCTCCCTCCGATGTAAATTTACCAATGGTATTAACTGTATCATTAAAAACTGTTGGTTTATTTAGTGCTATTCCGTTAGTATCATTTAGATTTATAAATATATCAGACGCCGTCGGGTCTACGTTTCTATTAGATTGAATGCAAAAGTTTTGTTCATTTGTTGAAATAAAATTTAATGAAAAATTAGCGTTAGATTGTTGATATATTCTTCCTCTACTATTAACCAAAATATTTTTATTAAATGTATTATTAGTTCCGCTAAGATTACAATCACCACTAAAAATAGCACTACCACCACCTGCTACATTTAATCTTGTTGCTGCTCCAATTCCTAAATTATTACAATATACCGCTCCTCCTGCTGTTGCTGTATTTAATAATAATAATAATGACTGACTATCGTTAGAAGTATTATAAGCATTAATACTAAAAGAATGCATTTTGATGCATCCTTGACTGTTCTTAACAGTTAAAACATTACTGGCGTCAGTAGTTGATTTAAAAAATGTTAACCCGTCATTATTCAATAGATTTGTTAAACTTCCATCCATATTAATGTTAGATTTTAACCATAATGGTTTATGTATCATTGCTACACCTGTATTATTACTACACTCAACATATGTATCAGTATCTCCATCACTTGCACCACCTAAAACTAATCTTATTGCTTCTTGGTCTGTTCTTAAATCTAATGAAGTACTAAATTTTGTAGAGTTAATATATCTTTCAATACTTGTATTAGCATCTACTAACTCAATAGGATTACTAACACCACCACCTGCTCCTGCTACTAGTGTATCAACCTCGCCTTTTTTGTAATAGTTGGTCGCCAATTGACTATTAGTTTGGTAATTTGCTGTTAGTGTTGCTGTTGTTGCATAAAGGTGCTAATGCTGTATTATCAACCCAGTTGTTGGCATCAATTTGTGCCTTCGTGTAATAATCCTCATCTAATTGTGTATTATTTTTATAATTATTAGTTAAATTAGTATTAGTAGCATCTATAGAATTGAAATTATTAAGTGCTTTTGTATCA
The DNA here is from genome assembly GCA_003297005.1 of Symbiodinium sp. clade A Y106. NCBI lineage: Eukaryota > Dinophyceae > Suessiales > Symbiodiniaceae > Symbiodinium > Symbiodinium sp. clade A. Next base: position 13,706 of record BGNK01003851.1, read on the forward strand.
TCAACGGCAATAGCACTATCAACCTGTGTCTTATTATAAACATTGTTATTTAATTGTGCTGTAGTTTGAAAATTATTGGCTAAGCTATTATTAATATCAGTAATTACTAAATGTTGACCGTTATTTTCGGCTATGATTGGTGCTAATTGTGTATCTAACTGTCCTTGTGTTAAACCCCCCGCTTGAATATTAATACTTGATATTTCAGTATCTACATAATTTATAGTAGCGAAGTCTTGCTGTATTGATGATGTGCCTGTTTCACTAACTTTAATGAATTCAGTAGCATAAACTACACTTGAACCATCTAATGTAATTGCTTGGTTATTACTCATGAATATTATTATTGTNTGTTTCACTAACTTTAATGAATTCAGTAGCATAAACTACACTTGAACCATCTAATGTAATTGCTTGGTTATTACTCATGAATATTATTATTGTAGAAAATAATATTAATGATAATATTTTTATCTAATCATACACGACAGAACTATCCGAGCGGATTTCTACGACTGCTTCACTAATCATATGCACAAATACTTCTTGTATCATTTCGTCTGCTGTTAGAGTTTTGTAAGGTTTAATTTNATCTAATCATACACGACAGAACTATCCGAGCGGATTTCTACGACTGCTTCACTAATCATATGCACAAATACTTCTTGTATCATTTCGTCTGCTGTTAGAGTTTTGTAAGGTTTAATTTTAGCAGTCATTAATGATCACATCTTGGTATTTATACCGGTCATATTTGCCTCGTTCATGTTTTCAAATGAAATACCTAAGATAAACTTATTTGTTGCGTATTGTTCGCAAGTAATGCTGCAACTGTCTTGGTCTGGGTTCATATAATTTAACATTCTTCGTAAGAAATACATATGTTCTGCTAAACTCTGACTTTCAAATTCAGGGTATTTTTTATTAGCAATTTGCAACTGCCACGAAATATTGTAATTCTTATCAGCAAATCCATAACCGGCATCAGCACCGGTAGCATCAACACCACGGTCGTTAAATCTTGAATTAATCATAGGATTGTAGAAGTAATTAAAGCGTTTATTAACATAGCTATCAGGAAGGTAATAACCGTCTTCNGCATCAACACCACGGTCGTTAAATCTTGAATTAATCATAGGATTGTAGAAGTAATTAAAGCGTTTATTAACATAGCTATCAGGAAGGTAATAACCGTCTTCTTTGCCATTAGTTAAATGATTTCCGCGTTGTGTGCGGCAGAAAGTAATGAAGCAACCGTTTAATTTACTTGCTGACTTAACAACATTCATATTAATTTCCGTTCCAGATGCGTTGAAAGTTTGTGTTAATGTGTGATACATCGGATAAACAATTTTCNGAACCACCCTGTAATAAATGACTTGTAATATTGTTATTAACAGCACTATCTAACGATACGACTTCTGCCCTTAAAATGATATTGTTAAGTTGCCATTTTGTCGTGGTGTCTCCTTCATTAAAATAAGCACCTCCGCGGTCTCCTCCGATAGTAGTAGCACTGGCGGAATTGACGCCCTTGATTACTGGTTCTTCAGCATCAGAAACAATAGTTATTTCAATTTCTAACGGAGCATAGCGAACCGGAAGATAATATCCACTTTCCAAAAACCCGTCCTTAAACTGATGACCTAATCTTACATATTCACCACCACCACGAATTCCACTAACTGAATGACGAGTATAACGATTTGATATTTTCCCCCATTTGTTATGGTCGGTGTAGTCTTTAGCATCTCCTCCTGTTGGTAATTCACCTACTGTTCTTACAACATCATTATTAGCGTTATTTACTCTAACAAATTGGTCTAAACCATTAGCATATTTATGTCTCCAATCATCATCCCAACGAGGATTAGCGCTACTTTCAATATCATCCATATGCCGAGTTTCAACCGATTTAAAACTGTTACATAATTCGCAATGTCTGTTATATTGGTCAATGTCTTGAACTAATTGACCTCCCACGGTGCATCTATAACGATTGAAAAAACCGTGTAGTCCTGATAAAGGGCGTAAAAACTTTTTTCCATCAGCATCGTCATTTTGGAGATTAGCGAACATGCGAATGCTTGATAAATCTAAATATGTTCCATCTTCACCAGTAATATAAAACCTGATATTTTTATTCCCGGTGGCGGATGTGTATATATTGCTACCTGATGGAAAATAATTTACATGTCGTCTATCTTGAACATATTGAGCGGTTTTGGGCAATCCAAAATCTAAGGCGGGTGACATTACATCATTAGCTTCTGCAACTATGTTATCCATTATTATATAATTTTTCAGAAAATATTATTTCTTATATTTCTTTTTATTGGTATTATTATTATTTTCAGGAGGCGGTATTTTCTTAATTTTATTTTCTTTAATATTATTATAAATAATCTCTTGTTTATCTTCAACTATTTCTCTTATGCTGTCATAACCTTTTTTCTTAATATCTCTTGTAATTGAATTACTTAACTTATTTCTATTGGATGTTAATATTAGTTCTTTATCTGGTCTATAGTGCGTTTTGTTCATTAATATATTTTCGATTTATTTATTCCAGTTTTGTTGTTGTGTGTGTTGTTGTATAGTTCCTTCGTTAGTATGACTATTTACGCCCATAGTATTATGCTCACCGACTTTAAATGTGCCCTGTGTTTTCATGTTGTGAAACTTGTGTGCTTTAACTGGGTTGATGGTGTCTGTATCAATTTTAATAGCATCCCTATCCAACGCACTAATAACATCTCNCTCACCGACTTTAAATGTGCCCTGTGTTTTCATGTTGTGAAACTTGTGTGCTTTAACTGGGTTGATGGTGTCTGTATCAATTTTAATAGCATCCCTATCCAACGCACTAATAACATCTCCCCTGATTGAAAATCGTAAATGATGAGGGTCTTTATCGCGGTTGCCCATTGATACAAAAGGAGCATTATAAGTAGTTGTAATATACTTTTGATTATTACGGTTATTTATTTCTTGAAGAACGGAANCGTAAATGATGAGGGTCTTTATCGCGGTTGCCCATTGATACAAAAGGAGCATTATAAGTAGTTGTAATATACTTTTGATTATTACGGTTATTTATTTCTTGAAGAACGGAACTGCCTAAGGAATGTCCCACCAGTCTCGTAATACCAGGGTTTTTCTCTAACTCATTCATTACATCTCTATATTTATCCGAAAACTGTAAATTATGAGTAGGGATTAAAAATATATCACTAAATACATCATTTACCTTTGCCCCTAATCCAGATTTACCACCAGTCCCTGAAATATATAAAGTATTACCTGACCTGAATAATCCTGTATTATTAGCGTAAGCAGTTTTCAATCCTTCTACATCATCCATATAACTTTTGTTTTCAACATTAACAACCTCTCTGTATTTAGGATTTTGTAGCATTTGCTTGTTGTTGAAGAGTGCGTTAAATCGTCTGACCTCTGTAATAGTCTTTTCTTCTTCTTTTCATTGCTTTCTAATTGCTCCTGTGTAAAATCTTTAATGGGGTTAAACTGTTGCTTGCTTCTTAATCTCGCTTGAAATGATTGTAAAAAATTATCATTTATGTTATTTGCTTCATCTCTATAATTTCTCAGTGCCTGCGCTGTTCGCGCTTCTTCATCAAATTCTAAACCTCGTAATGCCTGTGCCTCAAGTTGTTCTTCCTGTTCTTGCTAAACCCTGCAAAACCTCAGCAATTCTTAATCCTGCTGATGCCATAACTATATTATAAAATATAAAATTATCTCAGTATATTATAATACTGTTAAGCAATCGTAAATTAACATGATATAAAGTTTATGTTGATAGTCTAAAAAGATTACCGCATTGTGAGAGCAGTAGTGATTTTATAATACAGATGAACGAAAATTTAGAAACACACCCCAACACCGTAATGTATGTAATGGATGAAGTTATACCTCAATCCTATTACACAACCCCTGAAGGATTTTATCAATTCTTTTATCTTGTTGCATATAACACTTCAAGTGGTTTAGTTGAAGGATATTTGAAAATTGATTTAAAAAATCAAGTTTTCTTGGCATCTCAGTTAGTGGGTAGAATATCTACTTTATTGAATACGGAAGCAGATAATGCGGGTCTTCCTTCAAACCTTTTTACTTCAAGTTATGACAGCGACCAAAGAAGAATGATATTAAATATTACTGATAATACTTACAGTTTTAAAATTCCAACCGATAAAGAATTACAGGAAAGCAATATATGGGATGGTAATATGTTAGATGACCCGATGAGTGTAAATAATATAGTGGGGAATTATGAAGAACGAGTGCCGAGTTCTGCAACTTGGACGAGTGGGCTGATGAACCTGAACCCTTTTAACTCTTTATTTATTGTTTCTACTGAACTAAGCGATTTTCATTATTCAGCACCTGATGGATACAGTAATAGCATAATCAAAAAAGTCAATATGATGTTTAATGTGGGCGGTGGTACGGTTTCTACAAATGCTCCCCTTGTAAATGATTGGATTCATGTTTCAAACAGGTCATTAAAACGAATGAGGTTTAGAATTACTGACGCGAGGGGGAAAACTATAAATTTGCACAACGCACCAGTGAGTTTTAAGCTCCTCTTCGTAAATTCATAAACTCGTTAAGCAACCAATAACACTTTAAACATATCTACATTATTTCTGTTTATAACGAAAATAGAAATAATATAGAACATATTATATATGTCAGAAGCACGTGAAACAGCTATTGAAGAAGCAACAAAAGAAACCCCGCCAGAAACTAATGAAGCAACAACCCAAGAGAGTATTAAAAATGAAGTTAAACAAGAAGAGAACGCAAATGAAGAACCAATGAAGAACCACAGTTTAAAAATAAAACGGATATACTAAAAAACAAAAGGGTTAATTGTAAAGATTGTGGGGCAAATTTAACATTAAAGACATTAAGGTATAGTCATAAATGTAGCAAGTAAGAAGATAAACCAATGAAACCTAAACCAAAGGCAAAAGCAAAAGTTAAGGCAGTTCTGCTAAATGCAAGTTTAGCGCAAGGGTCAAAGACCGTTCCTATTCAACCAGTTAATAATGAGGTAATACCCCAAACGGGATTATTAGACCCAGAGGGTGTAATACACGAAGAACCAACACATATTAAAGAAGTTAAACAAAGAATTTTACAAGAACCTAAACAACCCGTAATTATGAAATCACCTTACGAGCAAATAATGGATAATTATAGTATTATACACCAAGAGTATTTAAACAAGAAAAGGGAGAAAGTTAATAATCTATGTGCTAATATGTTTAGTGGCGATTTACGAAAAAAGAAAAGATAATATTATCTACATATTAATATAATGTTTAGTAAAAGATTTGGTCGTAAATATACTAAAAAACAGCATACTGATGATGTTAAAGGATTTAAAATAAGCTCATCAACAAAACAATATAGTCCATTCCAATTACAAGACACAAGATATTTAGAACACCTGAAGCATCATATGAAATTAAGAGAAACGCAAGAAGGAAGTACTCTAAAACGCAATGAACTATTACAGAGCAATAAGAGAGCCAACTATCAGTTAGAATTAGATAGGTTAATAAATGAACTTCATAGACCTAACCTACCACACGCAACAAAGGAGCATATGGAGAAACGAATTGAAGATTTGAAGAAATTAAAGTTTGTTTAATAATATTATAATCTAAATATATAATATTATTGAATGGCAACAATGACAGCAAGATTTGAACTTGATAATCCTTATGCCAAGTATGGATTAAAGCGGAGACCAACATTTGAAGAAATTGTAGGCTTAATCAGTGATGACAAAAAAGCATTACAACCACTACCAAACCGCGAGGCAACAAGATTTAGAAACAGTCCCCAGGGGAGTTTATTTGATGGTGTTGATGCTATGGAACTATTGAAGGAACAACAAAACAGAATATTAGATCGACAAATGAGAGATGCAATACTGCGGAGACGAACCCAAGACAATAACCTAACACATCATTTAGAAAGACACAGAGAAAGTGGAAGCAGTGGCAATAGTGTAGTTGAAGAATTCGGGACAGCACCTAATACTGCAAGAGCGCAAGGGTCGGGGCTGGATGATGAAACTGCAATGAGGGAACAAGCAGAACTACGAACAAGAACAAGTCAGTCAAGGTTTCGGTCAAAGATTAAGAGAAGGAGCACAAACATTAATGTCTTCATTTATAAGAGCACCACCACCTGCACATTCAATATCATCTGATGAAGAATTTGTAGATAGTCAAGGGCAGGAAGTTTTCGCAACGCAACAGCAACCCCGACCACAGACACCACCATCATTACCAGCACCGCCGATTACTTATGAATACGACGATAATTTAGATATTAGATATTGGAGGCGTCAAAGCGTGGATAAAATCAAGTTTCAATTTTTCATTAGAGGCATTGAAGTGCCCGAACCAGAAGAAGTTGAAGAAGANACGACGATAATTTAGATATTAGATATTGGAGGCGTCAAAGCGTGGATAAAATCAAGTTTCAATTTTTCATTAGAGGCATTGAAGTGCCCGAACCAGAAGAAGTTGAAGAAGAGTTGAAACTCAAAGGAAAGGGAAGAAAAAGAACATACAAGGAGTATTTGGAGGATTTAATTAAAGACACAATAGATAATGAAGGATGGGACACTAACAAACCTACACAGGAAGAGTATGAAGAAAGACTGCAACAATGGTTAAACAAGAAGAAAGGAATGCAAAGGAGGGAGTTTATCATCAAGTGTTGCAGAGGGAGCAAGAGAAGGAGCGAAAGCATTAGCAAAAGCGACAGTAGCGAAAGGTGGCGACATGTTAGTGAGAAGAGCATTTGGAGTTTAATTAATTTTCTAATATAATAATATGAACAGAAGATTGAATTTAGTGAAAGACAAACTACCAAAGAAGATGAGACGAAAAACAGATGATGACGATGAGTTGCTTATGTTAGGTATGTAGAATAAATATTTGAAGACCGATGGTTATGAGGTTGATGCAACAGCGAATAAAAAGATACAGGCATCTTTTCCAGAAATCGAAGGTATTGAATGGTTATATGATAGTCAGGTAAAAGATTACGAAAATTTACTTAAACATAGAAGAGACAAAATGACACAGACATTTAGATATATGTTAAGACAAGATGATATTACAACTGGTTCTACCCATTCATCTAAAAAAGATGATGATGATGATAATGCTGATGATGATGATGATGATGACAGACCCTCACCAGAAAGACAATTATTTAATGATGTGGCAACCGTAGCAAAAATAGGTGGTAAAGCAATATTTTATACAGGCAAAGGTATTTATCAAGGGATTAAAACAGGTATTGAAATTTATGACTGGTTAAACGAAGAAGAAGATGAAGAAACACAACCGCCTGTGAATGAAGAAGTATTCACACAAACACAAGGTTTATTAAGAAGAGGAGCAAGTCGCCCACGCTCACCAGAAGAACAAGCAAGTGGAAGCAATCAACCAATGAGATTATTAAGAAGAGGGGCGAGTAGGTCGCGATCAGCCTCGCGAGCTTCTGGCGAAGCGTCGCGCTCATCAACGCCACCAAAGAAAAATCCAAAGAAATAAAGGGAAATATTAACAAAATTAATATTTCGCTTTGAATTTTTATTGCGCTTTCAATATCATATATTCAGTAGCATTATACTTTTGTTGTATTTCTTAGGTTCGTCCTTCGCCTTATTCTTCCAGTAGCGTTCCCGTTCCTTCTCGTTTTTCCTTTTAATGTATCCGGGGTCTTGTTCCTTTCTTAACTTATGATACAGGCGATGATACAACGCCATCTGCTCCTTAACTTGCTCAAATGTCAGACTGTTGGCAAGTTCCTCAATTGTTTTGGTTTCATTGTTCTCAGAAGTCATTTAACTTATTCTTTATATTATAATTATTTTTTCTTTAAGTATGCTTTTACATCCACCAGTATCTAACAGAAAACATTTAAAGAAATAATAACTTGTAATATTAATATATCTGTATAGTTATGACTAAAAAACTTATAAAAAAAATTACATCCAGAACCAAAAACATTAGAGACGCTAAACAGGGCAAAGTGCCAAACCAAACAATGACTAAAATTAACAATGTAATAAACCTATATGAAGACCGCAAGATATCGCAATTCACAACGGCAGTAAACTTAATAAATGGGATGACAATAGGCCATGCCAAAGCAAAGGAGAAAGGAATGAAGCAATATGAAAAGGCGGTGGCAAAGTATGAGGACAAAGCACCAATAACCGAAAGAATGAAGGCGACAGTCAAGAAAGCGAGGAAGGGCAAGGAAGTTAAGGAAATTGTGAGAAAAACCGATAGACAACCTGTGTTCAAAAGAAAGGCAAGGCTATTGGTGGTTTATCAACAAAGGCAAAAGACATTTTCAAGGACAGGAAGAACTACGATGTTAAGTATATGTTGTTTTCCATTAATAATCGCTTAGGTGCAAAAAAAGCATCATTTATATTGGATGGTGTAGCATATTATCCCTTAATTCTTCTGACCCGTGGTAAAGATAGTGTAGTAGAAAGAAAGTGCGAATGTGAAAGCAAACGAATTCATTGAAACATTAATCAAGAGAAGGGTAAGAAAATACTACGACACCGAAAAGTTCTTATTTAGAAAACTGATGATTACTATGAATTCAAGTAGCGAGTTTAAGGAGATAGAGCACATTTTAGAATACGCCGATGCCATTAGAATCGAAAGCGTTGAGATTGTTGAAACAGACACGGGCGGATACGACGAGAGAGACGAACCATTACAACAAGGCAACATCATAAGCACATATTACAGATACATCCAAACCGAAAGCCGAAGCAGAGACTATGAAAGAGGCATTGCACAAACAAAATTACAGAGAAAGCGAATGTTGGATAAATGCTTTACTTGAAAACTTTGAAGGAACTAATCTAACAAGAGAAAAACGACAACAGAAGAACACAAAAACACTGACCCGCGATAAAGTCCTTGAACTGCTGAATATGACAGAAGAAGAATTATTAATACGGGGGCGACTATAAACCAAATGGACCAGGTCTGTAAACTCTTCAATATACCAGTTAGGTTATACAACTGTACAGGTGCTTTGATTTATGAATATAACCCTGACAATTATGAGAAGGGGCGAGTAAAAATATTCAGAGGACTTGTACAAAACAATCATATATATTTGTTAAACCACGATTCAGACACATTAAGACAAGTTCAACCGAATGATAAATACAATGCCTTTACAACAAGCAAGTTTTACATCACCAATAGAACAGAACCAACTGAATATAAAATGTTTGATACTGTAGATGAACTGCTGAATATGACAGATAAGGAAGAATATGCCCTGATACATTCGGATAATGATTTAGTCAAGGTCTTCCACCAATTGAACGAGGCAGGATACAAACCACATATTAACTATCAAGCAGGGAGGATTACTAACATTTTATGTAAGTTTTATTACAAAAAGTTGAAGAAATACATTAAATACAACATTGTTTCACAGTGTTTATCACAAGAGTGAATTGACGAAGATGTAACAACTGATAATGAAGAAGTGTATAACAAAATCACTACACTTACAAAAAGAGTTGTTTAAAGAAAATCATTTATCCTATTATAACGAGGTAGATATACAAATCCTTAAAGAATGTAAAACCAGAGTGCCAGTAGGTAGGCTTTATAAAGATATACCGATCAAGAAGATAAAAGAAATAGACATCAACAAAGCATCTACACACGCGGGAGGGAGTATAAAATACATCCCGAAATTTACACAGTTTGACATATTCAGACCCTTTGATGAGGATTGTAGCACAGACCAGATTAACAACCTGACATTATACATTGTGGAGGTGTATGAAGGGAACATCTTTTTCAACAAGAAGTATTGCTTAGTTTATGGCAAGTTTTTAAAGAAACTGCTGAAACACAATATTAAATTGAAAATCTTATGGTATAAGCAACCGAGCAATATTCACAAGGTGGATTATAAAAAACTGATAGATGAACTGTATGCAAAAAATAACAGACGACGAAGACTTCAACAAGCAGACGCAAAAGAAACTGTGGAACATCAGCGTCGGAATGTTGGAGAAATCCCATAACACAAGTCAGCGAAGTAGCACCTTTACTTCATTGAAGGAGGCGTGTTATTATCAAAGCATTTACGGTGGAAAAGTTTATACTATAAGCGAGTGTCAGACAGAACTTAACGAAGTCGAATTTGAAACAAAGGAGACAGAAGGAACTAAATATTATGTGTTAAGTGTGTCGGAGAAGAAAACTTTAATAAATGGGTTTATGTATATCAAAGAGTTGTTATTACAATATCATAATTTCAAGATGTATGAAGCATACAAGACATTGAAAGAGAATAGCATTAAGGTGTATAGTGTTAAAACAGATTGCTTTACGATACACGAAGACGATGTGGATAAGGTGTATGGATACAGTTTTTGTCGTGTATGGAGAGAGGGACTGCTTCAATTTGGAACAAGCATAGGCGATTGGAGACTGGAAGAAAAGAAAACAATTATACTGCCTACGCAGTTATACACATACAAGTTTAACGAAGTGCCGGAAATCCCGAAAAAAAGGAAAAAAAATTGAAGTTGAGGATGAATGAGACACTAAGGCAATCTGCGAGAAAATTATGTTAAGAAACCCCGGGATAATTCGTGGAAAATTTCCAGGAACGGGGAAGAGTTATATAGGCGAGCATTTCCAAAAAATGGGTAAGAATGTTTTGTTTGTAGTGCCAACCAACAGACTTTTACAAGAAAAGTAGAAGCGACAACTTATAACAAGTTTTTCAGCATTGCTGTTCATGAAGATGTGGGGAAGAAACTGCCACAGTTTGATTATAGCAGTTTTGACATAATTGTGTTTGATGAAATCTATATGTCTAACCTGTATGTTTTAGATAAGGTCAGGCAGTCTATTCAGAATAACCTGATAAAATCGTAGTAGCGACAGGTGATGTTAAGCAATTACAAGGGGTGGAAGTAATGACCAACTGCCAGAACCCAGCAGTTTATATAGACAACTGTATAGATATAGTATTTAAATACAATATATTCTTACAAGTGTGTAAGAGAGTAGGAGCGAAGGACAGCGAAGAAGGAGACAGAAACAGGGAAATCATTAATAATATGTATAACGACTTTTGGGAAAACAAGTTGCCTATTCAAGACATTATACCGAAATATTTTGAACGACTGACGACATCATGGCATCGGAACATAACATCGCCTACACAAACATAAGATGCCGAAATGTAGCAAACGAGACTAGAAACAGGTTAAACAAGAAAGATAAATACGAAGTGGGCGAAATACTCATTGCCAGAAAATGGATTAAACAACCAAGCGTAAATGTAAATCTACGGTATAAAATTACGAGCATAGAGCAAGATGAGCTCGGAGCGCAAGTAACATTACAGAACATAGCAAGTGATGAAGATAAGTTTATGCTGTTTGACGCGGTTGTTGATAATAACTTTATATATTCATACTGCGCCACCTGTCATTCAAGTCAAGGGGCGAGCATAAAGGGAAGTATAACTATACACGAATACAACTTACCCATAGCAAGCAGGGGGTGGGTTTGGACGAGTATTACGCGCTGTGTTGCTTTTAGAAAAGTCAGGTTCTACAACAACGCGAGTTTTGATAAGCAAATGGACAGAAATATGATAATGAGATACTTTAAAAACAAGGTGGAGAATTACAAACTACAAGACAGGAAAGCGGGGAGAGAAATAAGCGAAGAAGAATACATAACCCCCGAATGGTGTTTGAAAATGTTTAAGAGCAGGTGCGAGAAATGTAATACAGCATTCAATTTTGAAACCAAGCAAGGCAAGTTATGTAGCAACTTTACAGCCCAACGATTATGTAATGATTACGAGCATCATTTAGACAATTGTTGTGCTTATTGCTTTTACTGTAACGTATCGGTTCATTAAACAATAATAATTTCTATTACTATTTATATGAGTTCAAATAAGCAAAAAATCATTAATGATATATATTTTGACCGCTCGGGGTTTGGGAGTAGGGAAAATACTTTGAAAGATGCTCGAGAAAAAGATAAAAGTATTACGAAAGAGGATTTCGAGGAGTTTTTGAGGAAAAATGTTGAAGAAAAGCGCAAACCGCGTGGCGAGAATAGTTTTGTAGCACCACACGCCATTTTGAATATCAGCTGGATTTATTCTTTATTAGTAAAAATGATTTAGAAAACCAAAAATTTAGAATAGGATTAGTTTTAATTGATATTTTTAGTAAATATGCTGCTGTCATACCAATTAAGAGTAAAGAACCACCAGATGTATTAGCGGGTACAATGGAAGGACTACAAAAAATGGGCGATAAACCGAAAATGTTTTACAGTGATGAAGAAGGGAGTTTGTATAGTAAAGCCGTTATAGAAGATTTAGAAGGTGAGAAAATTGAGATACATAGAACCAGAGGACACCCAGCATTCGCGGAGCGTTTTATAAGAACCTACAAAGATATGCTGTTTAAGCGGGTTGAAGCAGATGAAAAGAAAGGAAAGCAAAATATACAGTGGATAGATTATAATTTGGGGATATTATTAACATATAATAATAAAATGGTTTCCTCCACTACTAAAATGACACCATTAGAGGCAAAAAAAGAAGAAAAAGGAATTTGAAGTTAAATTCGAAAAATCTTTGCAGGCAAAACGCAATAGAACATACCCCGAGGTAGAGGTGGGCGATAGTGTGAAAATAATGGGTAAAAAAGGCATTAGTGAAAAAGAACGCACCAGTCATTGGGTGAGAACCCCCCAAAAAGTTAAACGAATAGATAAGAAGTTAGGACAAAGTTATCATTATAAGGAAAACGATGACAAACGAGGTTATTTAAGACACGAATTAAAAAAAGGTGTAAAAAACGATAGATATAATATATTTGTATATTATATTTATCTTTTGTGTTTGAACCGAAATGTCTTTCTTCTCTCCTCTCATCTTTCTCCAAAAACCCGAAACTAAAAACCTTAAAGCGCACACACTTCCGAGGCCTTCGCAATGCTTTTGACTATTTTCAGTCGTGTTCCTCCTTGTCCGCTCCCAGTTCTGGGATGGTTGTTCGCAACAACCCTAAAACCCTAAACTTAAAACCCTCACCCGAAACTAACAGCCCGAAACTAAAACCCTTGACCCGAAACTAACAACCCGAAACTAAAACCCTTAACCCAAAACTAACAACCCTAACCCGAAACTAAAAACCCTAACCCGAAACTAAAAGCCTTAACCCGAAAAGGGCGCGCCAATGTGTGGAACTCATTGTAGCGGGTGTCGTTGGCGAGGCTGTCCACCTGTCATGGTATTAAGTGGGGTTTTCTATGATGAGTGCGAGGGTTTAGGGAGGGGAGGAGCACCTTGCGACACAAATTGCTTCCAGCTGACCAACTGACATCCTCTGCTCCAAGGCCTTTTTCTGCAAAGTAGAGAAGCTCTTCACGTCTTCGCAGTAATGGAAACCGAATTCAAAATCACAACACAACGAAAAGAGCGATGTCAGTTTTGGTCACGATCTGCTCTTTCAGTCCAACCACTTTCTGTTCGAGGTCAGCCTTGGTCTGTTCGAGGTCAGCCTTGGTCACCATCTGCTCTTTGAGCCCATCGACCTTGTCCCTGAGTCCCTCGACTTTCGTGTTCAGGTTTTGAACGTTCGTTTTCAAGCTTGATAGTTGTGTGATGCCAGCGATGAAGGTCACTATGTTGACGAGCAACGTCGTTGCAATCACGCCAAGAAAGCCGTAAATCGTGTTGAGCACGTTTTCTGGCAATGCCAGATCTTGGGCGGTTTGCTGCTGCACCACTTTTGCCGGAAGAGCCATGGCAGCCTGTGTGTTGAGCAGCGAAAGGGCAGGCACAAAGTGCCAAAGCCTTTGCGGGGCTGTCGGCTCAGACATGAATAGGCACGCCTGGCTGAACATAAGCAGCTGCACCAGTGGAAACATCCGTCGAAGCTGCCGTCTGGCCATGTCTCCAGCCATGCGGAATCACAGGGTTGCCTATGGTTCTGCTCTGGAAATTGCCACACAAGACAGAAGTCGCGAATGATGCAGGCATTTCAAGATAGCACAGATTCACTGGCTCGTCAGTCAGTACAAGCACAGCCCATAGATGGTAGAGACGCGAGTGCTTTCAAACAGGCAGGGCGCACCAATTCGAAGATGAAGTTGCCATTGTCGCCGATTTTCGCGGATGGGTTATAATCTTTTCGGGATTTTTCTATTAGGGTCTTACCCCACACCTCATATTAGGATATTGGTTATTTTATGGATTAGGTTAAGTATTGTTTAGGTGCTTTGGGTTTAGGGTTGTGTTATGGATAATTGTATTTGATTGGTGCGTTGCTTTGTTTTCGGGATTATTGTATTGATTGTTGGGAGGCTTTCTATGAGGGTCGCTGACCCCATTATGTTTAAAGGGATGGTGGGTTAGTAGTATAGGTGGTCATGGAAAAGAAATACTGTTCGGGTTGTCAAAGAGATAGGGCAGTGGATTTATTCACTGAACCTTACAAGATGTGTAATAGATGCCGTGAAAAGAGCAGGAGGAAGCAACAAGTCGTATATCATTGCGATGTACGCAATTGTGATATAAAGAGGTCGCACAAGTCTAAACACGAAAGAACATACAGGCACAAGGAACAACTAGAAAAGCAAGAGACTAGGGATAGTTAGATTGGTTTAAGTTATTCTCAAAAANGTCGCACAAGTCTAAACACGAAAGAACATACAGGCACAAGGAACAACTAGAAAAGCAAGAGACTAGGGATAGTTAGATTGGTTTAAGTTATTCTCAAAAATGAATAACTCAAAGCAATTGGTGGTGGATAGGGTTTCTGGGAGGGTTGAACAGAATATATGATGTAGATTTGGGGTGTGCTTTCAGAATGGGTTGGAAACCATAGGGTGGAGTATATGCATGTGAGATGCGGGGTTAGCCATTGCTTGCTATATGCCCGCTTCCTTTTTGCTGAAGTTTTCGTTGAACGTTTGGCTGCGTGAGACAGAATTTAGCAAAAGGAGAGACCGTGTGAGACAGACTTCAGCACGCGAGGAGCTTGCAAATCTCTTGCTGCAACCGTCCGCTGCTCTGCTTTAACAAAGCCTTCAGTTGATGATCGGCTTCTGCATAGCTTCGTGCGGGATCGTCATCAGCTCGCCACAGAAGCTGTAGGCTAGAAAACAGGTCTTTCTGTAATCGGCCCTGCAATGACTCCGGACTCCGGAGGGCTTTGACCAGCTGGGACACCCACTTCTGACGCTGAGGCTTCGTCAGAGTGCACAGAACGTAGGCAAGATGGTATGTGCACTCCATTGCCTGGCTCCAGACCTCTTCGCTGATTTCCGTGGACTCTAGCAGCAGGTCTTCCATGCGGCCAAGCATTGCTTCGGCAATCAGTCGATGCACGAATCGGAGGCCACCCAACCCATAATTGGAAACAAGATGGTTCGCGGCAATCCTCACAGATTCGTCCGCGTCGCAGCAGTGCACAAACAGATCTCGAAGGTTTGCGCTGACGATATCGTAAACATCACTCTCTGGAAAATGGGTTTTCTCCGCACTTGCCAGTCTCATACACCACCAGCGGCCTGGGAAGGAAAATGCATTTGGTAATTTGACTTGTTCTCCGTGCATTATATTTTGTAAAACGGCCAAGAGACACTTCCCAGAACTTCTGTTGCCTGACATCCTTTGCAAATTCGTCATCGAAGGTAGCGGAATCTTGTCGAACGAACCGGAGGTGTGCAGAAAATTGGAGAATTGACTCCGACCTGTGCATTGAAACTCATAGCGCCCGACTGCGGGTGCGGAAATTACCACAACAGCGCGCCGGTCCGACCTGCCCATTTCGGGCGCGTGCTGTATCAAGGCCTCAGGTTGCACAAGAATGCACTCGTCTATGCAATGGATTACACACGGTGCTGGACAAACGAAGAAGTGCACAAAGCTCCCTGCTCTGGTCTGGCAGGAAGCCACTCGCCATTCCAAAATGTCATCCACCTTCAGGCAGGTGCAGGGCCTGTATCTCTGGGACTCTCCTGCTTGAAAATGCTTTCAAGCCATTTCGCAGCAGATCGTCGCAAGGCGCTTCTCTTGCAGACAGGGTGCAGAAAGGTACGGCAAGAGATCGGGTCTTAAGGCTTGCTCGCTCGAGGAGTCCGTTGCATGCGCTCTTCCTCAAGTCTATGCTGGAGGCCAAGTTGCAACACGTCTCCTGAGGGGTCGAACGGGTCCAGAATCTGTGGATGCCCATTGCACCTCACGGCAAGTCTCAGGTAGCTGACAGCGACGGATGCAACAAACGGCACAGAACAATATCTTTGCAACTCGGCAACAGCTCTTCCAAGGCATCCTGCGATGAGCCCGACCGGGTGGAAGCGGAGCCCCAGCTCTTCCGCTTTAGCTCAGCCTTCTGCAGGCGGCATTCCGGGTTTACAGCGGGGGCCCTGCCGACTCACGGCGACCTTGACATCCTTGGCAGGGGCTGGCCTGGGCTGCAGGCACGGCTTGAACTTACACAGAAGCTGCACGTGCGGAACAGCTCCCGCCGTCCAGCAGACTTGAGATAAGTGTCTGCGGCTGCAGACCAAAGCATGCATTTGTCGGCATCCTTATCGGAGACCAAATCAGTGACCTCAGGCCAAGAATGCCACTGCAGTTTTCGAAGCTTGCGGTGAGTCAAGGCCGTGCATCTGCCTGGGAGCCATGGGAGAGCAGTGCTCACCATTCTCCGTGGCGGTGCCCACCAAGGCAGCATGCGGCAAAGCTGGCTGCCGTGGGTGCTTATTGCGATCTGAATGTTCGCTGCACCTCACGGCTTGTGCCAAGTAGCTTCAGCAGGCGGATGCGACGAACGGGGCAGAATCATCTCTTTGCAACTCGGCAGCTGCAATTGTGAGGCATCCTCCGATGAGCCCGACCCGGTGGAAGCGGAGCCCCAAATCAGTGACCTCAGGCCAAGAATGCCACTCCGAAGTTTGCCGTGAGTCGAGGGCAGGGCGTCTGACTGGGGCCATGGGAAGAGTCAAATCGCTCGTCAGGTCTGAGAACAGTGCTCACCATTTTCCGTTGCAGCGCACACCAAGGCAGCATGCGGCCACGCTGACGGCTGTGGGTGCTCAGTGCGATCGGAAGTTTCGCTGCACCTTACTCCATTCGTCGGCAGAGCAGTAGAACGTAGTAGAACTCCAGGCAAGCAAACAACTGAAGCAAACTGCCTGGACGAGGCATCGCCTGCCACATCCAGTTGCCTGGAGAGCTCCAGTGCCAGCTGCTCCGAAGAGCTGGACAGTGTGTTGGTATTGCCTCCGACACGAGCTGAACCATCACGGCATCACGGTCTTGCAAAGCACCGCTCAAGTGCGCCAGGGCACTTCCAGGTTTCCAGCTGCTGCAGGACACCGGAGCGATGGCACGTCGCTGGCGACGTTTTGCACATCTTCCGAAAGAAACGCTTTGCTAGGGCTGCAGCAGACAGCACGACCATGGATTGTCATGCACATATACCATGTGCGAATGCTCAGATGTGTGTTGCTCAGCGTGCACCATGTGCTGCATGAGCCAGCTGCGGCCGTCAACATGCCAAGGCATCTCTGGCGGGGCATCTCTGGCGGGGCGGGGCGTGGCGGGGGCTGCGCTCTCAAATCCTCGATCCGCCGGTTCCGGGAAGCGTGACCAAGTGACAAGAAAGAGTGTCCACTCAAAAGTCGCATGCTTGCCATGCCCGCTCTTGACTGGCCACCCCTTTTCCGCACAATGAAATTTGCATCAACTTGGGAAAAATGCCCCAGCCGACAGGAACTGCAACCGCTGCATTTTGTGGGTCTGAATGCCTTGCCCCCCCCCCCAGCCTGCACCTTTGAACATGCGCTCATCTCGCCCTAGCCCTAGCAACGTCATTGCAGCAGTCTCCTTACCTGTCGATGAACCGTACGAAATCTGTCCAAGTAGCGGTTCTGCTGCGCCAGGGAGTATACCAGCTGGGGCAAGATTTCGTGAGTCACCACCTGCCGGGTCGCGACACAGCCTGGCAGCACTACATCAGACCTGAAGGTCCCACCGACTCAGCGAGCTCTTCCGAATAGTTGGCCATCCGACCCAAAGCCAGGGCCGCGGATTGTTGGATCCTCAGGCCCAATGCGCTAACTCGGCTCGACTCCCTCGCCGTTCCCGTTCCTCTCCATCGCATCCTACGCATCCTATCGTGAGATCCCGGCGAGGCCACGGAGTCCAGCAGCAGCGGCCTCGGAGTTGCACCGAAAGCGTGACACATCGTGACACACACCCGCCATGTTCCAAAGGTCCCCACCTGAGGAGCGCCATCACTCCAGCATTGGTCAAGGAATCGATGTTCTGCGGCCTGATCGCAACATATCGCGATTGCAGATGCCCCTGCAAAGCCCCAAAGCCAGGATGCGAGCACCTGGTCGCAAGATCGGCCACGGTCTGAACGAAGGTCACGCGCGCCTGACCATCTCGGGAGCTGTCCTTGGCCCTTGCCCCAATCTGCGGGGCCCTGCCTTCTGGTACTCTTCGAAGACCTGTAGCACTGCTCGGCTCATGGCGCCCTCGCGCCCTCGTCGCGGCTTCCTGACAGCGGAGAGATCAGCTTCCCGACATTCCAACTGCGTCAAGCAGCTCTGCACCGCTCTTTCGCAGCTTCGTGTGATCCATCCCAGCCGAAGCGTCTCCTCGGAGCCAAGGTTGGGCGGACTCCCCGGGGACTTGAGCCCAAAACGCTGGAGCGGTGAAAGAAGGCTTCAGGAGCACACAGTCTGTTGGACTGGTCAGACTACCTCTGAAGCGCTGCGGAAGGAGGACATGAGCTTCGATCCGTGGAGGGTCTTGTAAAGTCCAGGTTTGCTCGGCAAGCTGCGACTGCGACAACCACCGGACTTGTGTCAAAAGCATGATTCTGACACACGAAACTACCTGCAGGGTCATGATGTTATTGGATGTTATTGGTCTCTAAAGCTCCCGTTACCCGCATTGAGGGCTCCACCCAACTTCATCCGATGGTGGCAAACCACGGGCGCGACTGAACTCTGCCTGCGAAAAGCATCAACAAGGACAGCTGATTGTGGCACCGGTCTGAGCTGACGTGGCTTGGCAAAGGAAGGCCGTCTTGTTTCTTCACGCAGAAAGTGGCTGGCTCCTAGGGGCCTATGCCAGGCACATTCGCTGCTCACTTGGTTACCTGGTTGCGTGGCCGATTTGGTACGCGAGCGTCTTGCAGCGAGGCTGACATAAGCTGCCTACAGTCTGCGCTTTTTGGGATCGTTCCCGTCCGCCCAATGATTCCAGTCAGTCCATTCTGCCACAGGCGCCGCGGCGGCAGGTGGCATCCCATTTGCGGGTAGAACTTCGAACGCTTGGGGCTTCTGCTCCTCATTCAAGACGCACGTGAAGCTTACCTCGTCACCAGCCTGAAAGGCTCTGAGCTGGCCATCCCGAACGAGGACGTCCATGCCGAAGGTAGCCTCGATTTCGGGGCTCGCGATGTAGCCGAACCCCTGGGTGCGGTCCACCTGCCTCACCACACCCCAGCAGCGACGCTCCATCATCCCCCGTGCAGGGGCATAGGTCAGCGCCGGACAGGCAAAGCCCACAACTGCAGGGCTCAGGGCCGGCCGCAGCTTCAACACCTCCAAAATGAGGTGCACGGCGGAGTCGCCATCTAACGCAGATAACAGGTCTGTCAAGGACTTTGCATCCATGTGTGCACAGCCAACATGTGCCACAGCTGAGCCACAAAGCAGCAAGGGGCGGCGGCAGAAGTCTTCAAAGTCTGCGAACTTCGTTAAACGCTGCAACGTGCTGCAACCGGCTCCAGCCTTGCCATTGCTGTGGGAGAAGCCAAAGGCCTCGCCTTCGTTTTTCATGAGGTCGACCTGAACCAAGCCCCTTCTTACTTCTTGATGTTGCTAAGCTTGGGTCCGGAGGGTTACAGAGATAGTACGTGGAAGGACTGCAGCGACATAAACTCCCCCAAGCATGAAAGGACACCTCCCAGGTGATGCAGCCATCTCCGTCGACCCGCTGGTTCACTTGCTTCTCCTTCGCCTGCTCAAGCGTTCGGTCTGCACATGGGTGATGCCATGGCAGTGGCAACAAGCCGCGTTTGCAAAATTTAGATCTGCGCCTGAGGACCTGAGACCTGCACTCGCTTCCGAGCAGCTCGAGCCTCCATCTCCGCGCGCAGCTTGGCCTCGAACTCCGCACGCCGAGCCTCCAAAGGAGCCGTGAAAGGAGATATCGCTCAAGGCGGGTGAGCTTTCTTCAACAAAAAATCCCTCAATTCTGCATGACTCCCCATACTGCTACACGTCAGCTGCGTAGTGTTGCACCAGGGCTGGGGCCTCTTCTGCCAAGCGCGCTTCTTCGGCAAGCCTTGCTTCTTCGGCAATCCTGGCCTCTTCTGCCAAGCGGGCTTCTTCTGCGAGCCTCGCTTCCTCCGCAATGCGGGCCTCTTCTGCCAGGCGTGCCTCTTCGGCGATCCTTGCCTCTTCTGCAAGTCGTCGTTCTTCCGCACTCTTCGCTTCCTCGGCAAGCCTAGCTTCCTCCTTGAGCCTGGCTTCCTCTGCAAGCCTGGCTTGCTCTGCTTGCCTCTCTTCCTCGGTGCGCTTGGCTTCCTCGGCGAGCTTCGCTTCCTCTGCGGCCTTTCGTTCCTCTGCCGCACGCGCTTCTTCTGCACGCATTGCTTCTGCATGCTGAGCTGCAGCATCCTCTCGTTGTCGAGCCTGCCCAAGCATAAAAACTATGCCAACACTCTCCCGATGTTTGTAGCAATCCAATGCAGTGCGGCGACCTAGGGTCAAAGTCTAGAGCCTCTGCATGTATTTCAATTGCCTCGTCGTCTGGCTGACCAGGCAACAGGACCTGCTGGAGGAGAATCAAGAAAAGGCCGAGAAAGGAAGCTAAACGCCTGAAACAAAGGAAACATGAGAAAGCAGAGAAGCAAGAGCAATAGGCTTGCAAAGAGACTGAGGTTCTGCTGCAGATTACAGGAAATCTGACGAGGGCAACTCGTGCAAAATCTCAGATCAAACAGCTCATTGCGAATCTCGACTTCTCCTCTCGCAGCACAACGACAACAACAGCAGCAGCACGGGGCGAGCTGCAGCGAACGTATGCTGCCACAAGTTCTTCCCAGAAGGACACGAGCTCTCGAAATCAAAAGGTTGCCTGCGAGGCTTCCTTCTCCAGCTCCAGGAGCTTCTGAACCTGCGGCATTGGTTCCGGTTGGTGGTCGCGCCAGGCGCCCATCACCCTTAGCGGCTTAGCGTCGACGACCTGAACATTCTGCAAGCTTGCGGTCCGAACACGGCTATGACGGCGAAGCGAAGGCATGCTGCAATACTTGAACCGACCCGGATCTCTTCAGTGCTGAACTCCAGCCTGCGGGGTGGTCTCCAGGTTCGACTTCCTTAGCTGTACCGCCACACACAGCTATCTGGAAGCCTGCGTTCCACTGAGGCATGTGCCCAGCCGGGCTCTGCGGTAGGACAGCACCTAACAAGAAACCGTTCCAAGGTGCCAATGCTTGGGACAAGCTGGGCAACAAGAGTTCCAGCATGCTCCAGCGAGCTGCAGAGGGCTGTGCTGTGTGTCAATGGTGCTTTATCCGAAACCGTTTTGCTCGCCGCTTGTGCACCCGTCGAAATACCACTCAGCACAAACTGACAGGACTTGACTCTTGACGTGGGACACGACAAAACTCCTCGCGGTCCCAACTACGACAGCTACGTTCAACAACATGCCCTGGCCCTCAGCAAGCGCAAAGCGAAGAAGGCCTGTGCCAGACTTCACGCAACGAAAAGTGTTCCGATCACATCCCTTAAGCAGCATACTGCGCCCATCTTGCAGCTCGGATACACTGCTTGACAGCCCTGCTGTCTTGCAGATACGTAGTGGTTAGCAGCTTAGCACAGCATGCAGCAGGACCCCAGGTAATGCAAGAAGGCTGCACGCGGCTTTTGAAGCTCGAACGAATCGGATCCATCGTGCCACATCATGGGCAACAGTCCCACACACGAGCCCGGTCAAAGGTGCTCACGCTCGAGTGCGGCCACAGATGCCGAGCGCGGAACCATAACATCCAACAGGTCTCCCCCACGCCGCCCGCTCGGGCCGTGCGCGAATTTCAAAGCTCGGGCCCGTTGCGGCTCGAGCACTTCGAGCGCTAGGACTCCGGAGCGCCACAGAGGTCACGGCGACAGCGGAGGGCGGAGGGCGGCGGCCTGCTTCTGACGGCCTTTGGCCATTGTCGGCCGTGCGAGGAACTGCACTGAAATGAATTGAGACTGCTTCGACTGGAGCAGATTTGAGCTGGATCGGGGTCTCCTGATCCCTTTCGGCAGACATAGCTTTGCATTGCTTTAGACTAAAGTCATCTCAGCAACGATTGGCAGCAGTGGGGGGTCAAGAGAAGCCGAAATTTTGAATACACAGATAGTGCGCAATGTTTGAAGCTCGTCGGAACCATTGTCCCTCCAAACGAATTGCACTGAGACTTGAAAAATGCCATCAATGGGCGCATGCTGCGAGGTGCGGAAAGCAATCCCAGCGAGTTGTCCCCGGACCTGCTGCCCGAGGTAGCAATACGTTCCGCCTAAATGCACTTCAGGACAAACTGGATAATCATGCTCCGCGCCTGTCTGATAGTGATGGTATTCTGAGCCACCAGGGCTACAATCAGATCAGATGATGTTATTCACAAGTTCACCAGGCTGTGTGAGTGCCGGGATGGAAAGTGCAGGGCTGCTTTAGCCGGGCTGCGCAAGGCCATTGCAGGTTCCATTGGCTAGTGTCCAAAACATGACGCTTTGCGAGTGCAAAATTAAAGCGGAGTAGTTTCCCAGCCGAACTTTCCATTCCGCAACTTTGGTGAATGGCCCGCCTACAAACACGTTGGAAATGATTGAACCCGAAGGGTTCAGCGAATTCACCTGTTGTGCTTGCTGTGCCGGGCAACCTGCGCACTTTCATGTCACAGATGCCGGCAGCAACTGCACACCGCTGCACGCTCGGGTCAACAACAACAAACTCCACTGTATTCAAGCTTGGCAGCCGTGACAAAACGTATTGTTGGGTTCTTTCAAGGGCAGCCCACCTGACAGACCGATGGCAGAAACAGCTGAAGAGCCAGGCTCAACCGCGCCCGCCGTTGAGCCACTGACTTCTCCAATCTGCAACAGGAGGCTGGCGAGGGCGAGCCCCAGTGCCTACATCACGAAACCACCAGGTGAGTTCTGGCTCTGGCTTGATGAGACTGATCGCATGTTTAACAGCACACTCTCTTTCACCTGTGCAAATAATGTGTTGTGCCAGCAAGGCTCTCATTCTACTGGCAGCTAAACCTGGCCTTCGGCCTCTCCCCTCCTACACTGCCCCTGTTACTGAAAGCCACTTGTAAAGACTTCGTAAAGACTTCCGTTCGATGGCGTTCGCATGCAATGCCCGAATAGCTTCGCTGCGTTTTCTGAATGCGGGACACTTGGCTGGTGTCCTGCTCCTGCCTCCATGTCGTCTGTCAAGTTCTAGGCTCTCGCTCTGTGTCTAGGTCTGCCCTACCTGGGAGCCCGCAGGGGCGAAGTGAAGGCCATCCGGATCCCAGTATTGCCCGTGCACCTCGACTCATCAGGAGCCCGATGCCATCTGGAAATCTTGAAACTTGGAGTCTGCCGCGCTAGCTGATGCAGGCTGTGCAGACGGTTCCAGACAAGGCACAACAGGCATTATCTCCTGAGGTCAAAGCTGGTCACGGTTGAATGGTGTGAGCTTTGGGGCACATCATTGCTGTGTTTCAACATGAGTGCCTTCGGTAGCTACAATGATTGGAATGGGGGAGAGGGGGTTTTAAAATGTGAAGATTTGAGGAGCAAGAAGATTCGAGAAGTCAAAGCCGGCTGGGAACGGAGACGAGAACTCATCTGAAGATCTCCACGCTTCTTCATGTTCTCCCCATGCTCGAATCCAACTCTTGCTTACTCGTCAAAAGCCTCCAGTGGTTCAACTTCTTTCGACCTTACCTTGCGTCTGCCCCATGCCGAAGGACCTCATCATCCACAGACAGCTCACTTTTGCCGGTTCGAGTTGCCGCTTGTCCACTGTCGTGAAGGCTTTCCAACCCCGTCTTGCCAAAAGAGTATCTTAAAAGATCCGTGTAGAAACGTAGACCGAGGCGAACAACAGATAACGCACTGCCACGGACGTTTGTTGCCGGGCTGACTTCAAAGGTCTGTCGTCATGCCACCAAGATCAAACGCGCAGCTCGTCAAGCCAGGCTGCTGCAGGATCAATAAATTCTCGAACATATGCCGAGTGCAGACAGAAGTTTCGAAGCCTCAGATCGACTTCTCTGGCACTGGCATCTAAGACAATGCCTCCAGCACGGTGTCTGTATGTTGAATCCTACGCATGCTTCTTGCGAAGCCGCAGCAGTGACTCCATGATCTTGGCATCCAAACCCAACAAGCAAAACATCCCTAAACCTTGTTTTGGGGCAGGGCCGCAGTGCACGTGCCCTTATGCCCAGCCTGCTCCACTTCACCCCCTAAATTATAAAGGCCTGAAAGTGAAGCCAAGCGGCTCTCCGACCAGGAGCTGGCGCTGCAGCTCCTGGAAACTCGGCTGCAAGGATGGATGTGTTTGGGTTCCCAGGCATCCAAGCCCATACTTTGACGTGTTGCACCTGGGACCCCGAACATGCCGAGGCTTACGTCGCACAAGGGCGGATGGCACCAGTTACCCGTACACTGTCACACGGCTATAGGGGCATTCATCCCCCCTTCTGATACAGCACTCCGCTTCGACTTGAGACGACCGCTTTGCCAAGTTAGAGTTCCCCCTCCTGCTCCGGAAAGCTTGGTGCCGGTGGTGGTGCCAATGCGACTGTGGGAATGCCTGCAAGCACGGAGTCGGAGTCACGAAACATTCGTCGGAAAGAAGCTGCTGACAGCAGGAGATCGACTCTGAACTACGGGCGTTTCTGACCGCGGCCTCGGTCATGACAAATGCTGTGCAATCTCTGCACATCCTGGCCACCCAATGGAAGCAGACGGATTAACTCGCCGAGAAGCTGCCAGTGAAACTCTACGGCTGGCACTCGACTCGTTCGGAAGAGCTAGCAAGTTCCTCGAATCGCCCGGTTCATGAATCCAGATGATGCATACCACTCCTCTGCAATGACAGGGATTTCTGTCCCTAGGCCCATGTCATTCGTGCCGGACATGATGATGACCAAATCCTTGGCATGACAGCATTTGCGACTGCCGGCTTTAAAGCGTGAATGAGCGAGCGACGCCGGGAGGGTGCTTAATAAGCCGCCCGCCTACGGTAATGACGTGTGCACTTCATTTCACCCAGCACAAGTTGGGGAGGATGGTTGGACACTCACGCAGAATCCGCTATAGAAAACTGGTTAGTATATTTCCGGCTGTCACGCGGAAGATACACATATGTGACATATGTCCACATGGGGCTCCCCACACCATAGACTCATAGACACGTTGAGAGGCTGGGGCTGGCCAAGGCCTGTTCAAGGCCAAAGCCTCAAGGCGCTCCTCCCTCTGCCTTCTGCCTGGCCTGCCTGGCCTGGGCTAGAGGCAGCCCTGAAACTCAGCTATGTTTTGCACTATGACAGCTCTCCGAGCTGTCTCTGTGTGCAGCTCAAACGTCATAGAATCGGCGATCCAGGATCTGGGAAAGCGCGTCTCCTGCCAAAGCGCAGACTGGCTGGAGCTCGCAGGCATCTTGCGAGTCGAGCGTGCAGCTCCTCGGCAGCCCAAAGCATCCACCAGTTGTGACCTGCAAGTTGCTCTTTGGAGGTCTGCCCTGCAGCTCGCGAAAGCAACTTGACATTTCGGCCAACCAAAGCTACCAGGACATGTCGCGTTACAAAACAACAGCGGTCTGCACTCGGATGATTCGCTACACCCGCACGGACTGCAGGCTGTGTAGTTTCGCGCAGCATGTGATCGCACACTGCGAGCCTAGCATGCAACCTGGGTCCATCTTCAGCTTAAGATGTCTAAACAAGTCTACCTTACGCCGGGTACAATAATTACAGTACAGCATACCATCGAAAAAGGCAAAGCAGACAGCAACACGAAAGCGAAACTTGAAAATTGCTTGCTAGAAGGTGGTTGAACCAGGCAACCTTCAGCTGGTTATCGGATCGGTGTCAATATAGGAAGCACATGCAAGATACCCGTCTCGTACTGAGGCACCGGCTGACTGTCCGAGGCCTGCAAGCAACGGGATGGAGCTCCATGAAACTCTTGAGATTTGCCATCTCTCTGAAAGTTGTTTCATCTGCCGACAACGGTGTCCGCAGTTCACCGAAACGGATGTCATGCTTTCTTTGGAAATGGCCGGGAAAAATGCCGACGAAATTCAGTGCAGAGGCTCTTCAGATGTCATACTCGCATGGCTTTTGGTTGAGATTTTTTGTCCGGCAATCGATGCACCCTCGTACTGCAGTTATCAGTACCACAGACAACAAACAGAAGGCACCATCGAAAAGAGCAGATGAGCTGAAGCAAGAAGACTGACACTGGCAACTCTGGCAACCCGAACAATGCAAGCTCAGCTGTGCGTACACGCAGATTCGCAGAGTGTGTGTCTCTCGCCTCCAGCATTTCACGGCTGGTAGCGCCGCTGTGGCCGCACACCGTAACCTGCAAAGCAACCGACAAGCCATCGGCGCCACCGCAGCCGGCACCCCCGTTCGGCCTGGCAAGAAATGCCGGCCGCTGCCAGAGCCTGCAAAAACGAAAACTTTCGACACACCACGCCTTTGCACCGGCTTCCTCCGCAAGATCTTTGCCTCGCCTTGCCTGTCTAAGATTCTTCGTTATTCCAGCGGCCTCAGACATGGTGCGGCCGTACGGGTCGAACTTGTGGCCCCCCGCGAAGAAGCCAGCAGTGAGGCTGTCCTTGCTCTGTGCTAGTACTCAGTACTCCAAAGGCAGCCCGGAAGCTGGAGACGAATGTTGACTACAAGCCACCAGAGCAAGCACACTCACACTGCTGTTGCTACCGGTACCTTCTTGCCATGGGCCTTTTGCCATGCCAAAGGGTCTTCTATCCTGTTCGTGCTCCTGACCGTCCTATCCTTCTTTCGCAGTTGATACTGCATCTGCGTTTCACGACAGGTCAGGCTGGAAGGAAGAACAACAATGTAACAACAACCAATCAGCGATCCGCTTCCCAGAGCAAGAGTGCACAGATTCTGAGGCCAACCCACCCTTTGTTCCCACCAGCGAGATGTATCTGAGCACACACTTGCATACACCTGCCGGGAGCTATGACAGCTATGAGCTCAAATTTGGCAGAATGGCGCCGTAGCACAGGATTCGCCGTGTTGGATCCTGTGCACCTCGGCTGGCACGGTCTTGCCATCAGCACGAGTTGCAGTTGAAGTTGTGTCACAGACACATCCCTCTCGCATCATCACGACAAAGTGTCATCCGCTCAACGCGCGAGCACTACCAACCACAAGGCACTGTGCTGGAAGTCCACGGGCATCGATTGCATGGCCTGACTGGCACAACGGAGGCGAAACCCTCAAGAGCTTTTATATCGGAGCTCTCTCGAGCTCAGGCTTTCTGAATCTCGCCTGCTTCAGCATGGAACCGATGTCTGGAACCACACCCCATGCCGGTGGCATGGTGACCTTATCCCCGAATCAAACGCAGCATACGCATTAAGAAGACATCAAGGTCTGAGCACCAGGAGCACTGCAACGGGTACTGGCACAGGCTGGAGCAGCGGCACGGGTTGGACAACCTGTTCATGTCAAGCAGGCAGTAGACTACTGCAGTTTAGAGAGCTTGAATCAGACAAGGCGCCAAGACTGGAGCTGCCACAGCACATGGCCAATCAAGCATGGGAACCTCTGGAACTTCGGAACATGGGATTCGGACAGTTGACGTTCAGGTTACTACGATTACTACGGCTACAGGAAAAGAACAAGAGCTCCACATGCAGGGACGTTTACTCGATATCAATAAAAATCATGACAATATTATTAATAGTTATTGTTACAATTATAACAATAATCGCAATAACCACAACCACCTAATATTCAGCGAGGGCAGAAAACCCTCCCAACCTAGAAAGGAAGCCATGAAGACACGGCGCAGTGCGTTGCAGCCTTTCTTGCCAGGGCCCCGGCCACGTGCGCTGTCATATTGACTGCTGCGGTTCTAGGTCGTCGCAAGACGGCGTGACACCCATGCTTCACCCCCCTCAAGCCAAATCCAGGGAGGCCAACAAAGCAGAGACAATGCATAATGGCAAAATGCAGCTCGGCTGCCCTCGTGCAGATGTCATGCAATCATGCAATCTGAAGAACTTGCGATTCTAGATCCGCCAGTACAAAACCTAAGCATCAGCAGGCCTGGAACAGTTGCGGGTGGACCTTCACACATTGTCACACGTTGCAGTTGGAGCAGGACACCTAAGCCCGCATGCACATTACTATTACGCCGACGACGACAACGACGACGACTACTACCGCTGCTACTACTAGGCCTGTTAGCAAAGCCCGCTGGCAGTCAGGGGGCCCGGTGGGCCCGATGACCGGTGCGCTTTGTGGCTTAGCGGGCCTCTCAGCGACAGGCACCAAGGGCGATGCCAACTCTGGAGCAGGCCTCAAAGATTCTGCAGGCAACCGATGACGCTAAGCTCACAGAGTCCTAGTCGCAACAGTGGCAACCGCAAATCATGGCAAATCATAGCCGAAGTCGTCGTCGTCAGATCGCCGTCGGCTCTGACGAAGACGGAGTAGCAGCAGCCGCAGTACCGCAGTAAGTGGAAGAGGTGCAGCGGGACAGCAGGAACAACAGCAGAACCATCAATCAGAATCAATCAGCAGAATGATATTATGCAGGGGAAGCCCGTTGGAGGCCGGGCACTACTGTGTGAAGACGGGCCGTCCGATGGCAGCACCACGGCAATAGCAGCAGCAGCAGCAGTGCAGGGTCACCGGGTCACCTCCATCTGCAGCCTAGGTCGAGCAAGCTTTTTGCGTCCTGTCCAGCGTCGTGGTCTCTTCGCCCTGCCCCGGACCCTACGACCGCGACGGCAGTCGGCCGAGACGCCATACTTCCGCTACCTCCAACTCAAATCTAGGAATGACCTGCCAAAACCGCGACAACAACCTCCGTTCAACCAAGCCCTTTTGCTGGTTGGGAAATTTAACGTGCGCCTGGGTGTTTTCAACCATCCAAGGCAAAGCTAGGTGCTAAAAAGTTCTTGCAAGCCGGCCGCATTCCTCAAGCGCCTGCCTGGTTATTGTGCAAGGCAAAGACACGAGCAATCTCCTTCATGGGCACACCGCCCTCCTTGGCAGCGTTCCGTGCAACCTTTATTTGTGCAACATCTCCACTAGCCGCTGCAGCAGCCAAATTGTCCAGGAGGACGTCGTGCTCTTTCTGGGTCTCGGCTTTGGTCACAAGAAGGTTATCCAAAGCTTCCTGCATAGCTCTTTTCTCCTGGCACATGCAATCTAAGCTTGACAGCAAACGACACAAAACCAGGGCAATGGGTGCCTGAGCAAAGCCCATCTGGTCGGCTTCTTCGATGCAGTTCCGGAGTTTTGTATCTTTTCCATCCTCAGCCCCGGCAACTCTCTGCAACTTTACGACATGATCAGCCGCAGTCTAAAAGCACATGCTGGTCGAGGTGCAGTTTTAGCGATAGAGGCCCGCTGAAGTAAGTCTTTGCGCACCGCCTGCCATATGCCCGAAGTGTGCAGAGGCATCCAACGTGGCCAGGCCCAGGCCGCCTCCCGCTCACGGATTTGTCGCAGTTCCCGCTCTGCGCTGGAAATCGCTTCCCCGCCGAGGCCGGCCCTGCCAAGTGGTGCGCTGCTTTGCCAAAGCGGGTTTTGACTGTAAGACACCCACCGGGGCCCCCCGGGTCCATGAGCAGAGCCGCCTCTTCGCGACATGCAGCGCATCGCCGAGCGCTGTGGCATCGCCTGCTGCTGCCGCCCGGTGCAGCGCTTTGACCTGCAGCAAACCATCTGAAGGGCGGAATCTGGGGCACGTGTTCGCTCGTTGGGGTTCTGGCCTGCTGCTGCCGCTGTTCAACCATCTTGCAAGTCAAGAGTTGCCCCAGGTCAGGGTCGGCGGTCCTTTTGGATGCAAACAAACGGAGGCCTGGAGGCCTCCGGCATCAACAAAAGATATAAAAAGTCTCGTCCAAGGCACAGCATCCAACCGCCTCCATCCTCGGCGCAAACCTTGATCCATCCTCCGTAGCCTACGACGGGCAGAAGTCATCCCCCGTGTTCCTCCCTTGCATATTATACCAGAAGTACATTATACCCTGTTGGCTCGGCAGACCTTGAGCATCGGCCCGCACCTGCTCGCCAAGCTTGCGGGTCCCCTGCCCAGCAAAGGCACATCGAAACCCAGCAGAAGGCTACGGTACCACACAGGACCACCCAGTACACATGAGTACGCCCATAACCGCATGGCAATGTAAAGAGTGGCACTTCCTGGCCTGAATCGGCCGACTCTTGGATGGGGCAGTGCGCACTGCCACCAGCGGCTTGTAGACGACTTCAAAGACCAGCGGCGTTGACGTCGCTTGCTGTTCAGGGAGTACCAAGCTCGGCTGCTTGCCGACAGCGCTGAGGATCTTTCCGATTCCTTGCTTGCCGCCCATGTCCTTGATTATGTATCCAGGCTGCCCGTAGAGCTTTATCCAGCCATCGAATGTTTCTTCGCAGGCGTGTACCGTCTCACCTTGGTCCTTCTTGCCACAGAGCGGCGAGTGCAGGGAAGGGTCCTGCCGCACGTATGCAAACTCGTGAACCACACGGTACTCCTGCGTGGGCAATGGCGGCAGGCTGGCCGAGGTCTGTGGCGATGGGGCTGCACGCTCCGGCGGTGCACTGGCACGTGCGACCCGCGCGGTCTCGTCGTCAGACACCTTCCTAGCATGCTGCCGGAGTGCTCGTGCCGTCTGGTCCGTGAATGCCTTCTCACCTGCAGTCTTGAGCCTCTGGTTGATACCGGATGAACCCTCGGACTGCAGCGTGCGCAACAAGCTGGGCATATCCACAACAGTGATCTTGGACAGCTTCTCACAGACAGATGTAACCTCCTTGGCCGACCAATCTGGTTTGGCAGCTTGCAGAAAAGCGGCCACGGTCATTCCTCCATATGCCTTGTTTGCATTGCTGCCCGAACGAGCTGGGAAGGACGCCTTGGGCGCAGTCGCGGTCCGCGGGTTCAGGTGCACCCAATCCACTCGATCGGGTTTGCCATTTGCAGCATATATGAGGATGACCTCATAGCGGGCTCCCGCGACTGCCTTGTCGTTAGGATGCTTTCCGATGGTCCAGCTGTACCCTTTGCTGTTGTCATCTGGGCCAGTTAGGCGATGGAACTCGTGGGGATGTGCATCTGCCCGGTCGGGATGAATGCAACGCCCAAGCCCATCACCCGGAACGAAGAGCTGAAAGCTTTCGCTGGAGCTTGAAGGCAGTTGAACTTGAAACTTGTGGCACCTCCGCTGCGGTTCCAGCGTCATCCTTTGCGGCCTCCAGCTGCTCCAGCTGCCCGCAATGTCGATGGCCATTCCCGAATCCACCCGAAGAAAATCCGGGCTTGGCCGGTTGAAGGAGCGTCGCTCGCGTCGCTCGGACTCCTCTAAGCCGACCCGAGTGGGGTATCCACTCTGACTCGACTTCTCCTTCGGCTTGGATTCTGGAATGTCTCGATTCTCTTCCAGCATTAGATTCTTGGCCTTTAGAAGCTTGTCGCCCAAATCACCATCCAGGCGAACCTGCCATCGATCGTTGTGAAGCTTCACCAAGGTGCCCGTGGCTGAGTTCAAGGTTTGTTGCTTCTCCAGTCCGACGACACGCACTCGTGCACCGGGAGTGAAGCTGGCGCCATGAACTGCGCTTGCCAAGGCATCTCCGATCACGCCCGTGTCTTTCCTGACAAGGAAGTCCCAAGCTCTCTGTCCCAGGTCCCAGCTACAACGACTCTATACCACGTCTCCGAAACTCTATCACACTGAAGCCACCACTCTCAATCCCAAGTGTCTGCGATCGCGACCCCACATTGGCAGAGAAGCTGTGTACTCCACCACTGCGGTGCTGACTCTCCGGCCGCGGCCTGCTCCAAGCATGCCATAGCCATAGCAGGCCCACATGAGCAAAAGAGCACACTCCCAAGTCCCAAGCACACGCCGTCCTCCCGGGGGCCGCACGCGGGGCCGGCGGGCGGGTTGCGGACTCACGCGGGGCAGCCTCCGCCTCCGCAGCAGAGCTGCGGAAGGCCTCAGAGAGGCGCTTAACCGCAGGTGGCAGACGATGCTTTAGAGGGGACAGGGGACATGCACGCAGTCTTTACCTTGCTACACGTAGCTTCCCCGGGATTGTCAAGGGACACATCGCGATGCTCTCAAAAATCTTCAGACAATGTCCAAACTGCCATTGTATTTTATCCGAAGCTACAGCAAAGCCCACAGCCAAGGATACAAACAGAAACAAACACAAGCACAAAGCCTGAGTCAGCGCAACATCTTCAGAGCCATATCCGATTCTCTTCCGGGCTAGTATCACGAAGAAACGAAGCGGCTCTGAGAATAATGCTGCAGAAGAAGAAACCTAGCTTCATATGAAAGGGCGTGCGTGCTGCAATATATACGCCACATCGACTGCTGCTGAGGATCCTCTATGAATTCTTCTTCCGCAGTCAGCTTTGAAGTTCGACCAGTTTTGTCGTAGTTGGCTCGCGACTTGGCATTCGACAGGACCTCCAAGCATGGCTTGGCTCCCAAGAAGAACTCAGCCCAAACTGTCCACCTGTGCCCACGAGCCTCGTAGGCCTTGCTGAGCCTGGCGAACTCTTCGGGATCGCCCCCCCGATCTGGATGCTTTGCCAGCGCCAACTTTCGATATGCCTGCGCTACGTCCAACCACAACTCGGCGAAAGCTCCGGCTTAGCAGACGTACCTGCCGGATCTCCGAGGACGATGCCCCAGGGTCCACACCAAGGATCTCGTAGCACGACTCACTCTCATCTGGCTCCGCCATCGCTCGGACAAGTCACGAAGTGTAAACTAACGACGAAATCAATGCTTTGTCTAGATTCTGGATGTCGGTCGGCAAATCACAGGCCACTCTCCTTGAGGGGGCCTGATCTCCCAGTACCTGACATCAACCTTCACCGACATTTGGAACAGGTTGGATGTATCATGCTTGACTTGATGTACTCCTCATACAGCTTTCAGCCAAGTGAGGCCGGCAAGAGTTGGCGGGCAAACGCAATTCTAGGTGGGACCAAGCAGGACAAGGCAACACTGTGTGCTTCTGGCTAGGATACTTTGAGGCTCCGGCAGATGCTTCCACTATGGTCGCTACGCGTCCGGCAGCTTCCCAGCGCTGCGGATCCCAAGCTAGCTGAGCCTAATATGTGGACTGCATCTCATGCTCACCTACACATGTATGTCTTCGGCTCGCACCATAGGACTGCGCATGCGCATGACTGCTCCTTCGGCCTCTGAGCCAAGCTTCACGTGAAACTCGCTGTAAACAGGCGCACCGGGCGACAAAGGCGAGTCTACTCATTGCATGACATTCCCCGAAGTCACGTGGCCCAAGACCACGTGTGGAAACTCGACCCGGCAGCAAACTGAATAGCAGACCCAAAGCTATCCCGGATGCGGCAAACTCGAGGCCAAAACTTTCGCTCTCATGATCATTGCCAGGCTGGCCCTGCAAACCAAGTGCACAAGAGTCACACGTGGCTCCCCTGCCGCAACCACTGAATAGCTAGCAGAGCAGGAATGCCTCGGTCTCCTGGAAAAGAGCCTCCACAGGATTCACGCCAAAGCTCATCTCAAGTAACACTCCCGAGACTAGAGCCGTTTTGATTCTCGCACTGACCGAGCAACACATCAACAACTGATCGTGCGTCGGTGATTCCGAATGCTTCCTGGCTACTGGTTCACACCCGTGCTTGCGCTCCGGCTGCCTCATCTCACAAAACAGTCGCAAGTGCAGCTACGAAAACGAGCAGCACAGCCGTTCGCATGCCCCGCCTGTGATCTTCAGGAAAACAATTCACTCATACTTCTAGCAGGATTCGATGAACAGCTCACAGCACACGTAGTCAAAACAGAAAAATCAATATAACTTGTGCAAGAGAAACCTCACGGAAAATCTACACAGAGTGACGGAAAGTTCGCACCCCCTGGCGAGCGGGCTTCCTCGCTCTTGAACATAGGTCAGGTGACCCGAACGCCAGCAACATGCTCAGGGAAGGAATTTGAAAAGTGACTCAGCCCTTAGATTTTCTTTCCTCGACATGTGCAGGTTTTCTTGTTTGAAAAAATTGCCTTCGCACTGTCACCGCCGAGCTTGAGCTGCGGTTGATGTTAAAGTTTAAGGCGTGTTGGGACTCGGCTCTACTCCATTCAGATACCAACATCGACAGCCCAACCCCGAAGCAAAAGCGGAGAGTGTCAAAAGCGAGCAAAAGGAAGCACAAAAGTCGAACCTCGGCATCTTCCAGCAGCTGCTGTGTGCCACGCTCCTCCAGCGCAGATGCAAAAGCACACAGCACAGAGCTATTGAAGAATCGTGCCTTCGGGGGAAAATCGAAATGTTCTCATCAGTTGCGTTCCGCTTACGGTCAAGACTTGGAATCGAGTTCAATCGATGTGCGTTCGCGATGGGCCCAGGAATGTCCAACAAGGCATAAACCAAAAGATCAAGCGGAGTTCCGCGATGGGAAAGGCCGGCACATGTCTCATGAAGGCCCAGCAACCCACAGCGCAGCAAATTTGGTATCGGCCCCGGGTACAAGCAATCGTTATGGAGCCCTCTGAACCTTCGGGTCGTTACATTTACAGCAGGATTACAGCTCTTTGCTCGAATGCAATTTCTGCTGGAATTGACAAAGCGTTTAACATGCAGCTGTTGCGATGGCTCTAACCAGCTTCCGGCACCAAGAGATCCTCTGCCAAATTGTCTTGTAGAACAGCCTTTGCGGAACAGGCTGCAACAATCAGCCATGAAGCCATTCCTGACCTACGCGCCGCACTGGATAGAAATGGAAGAACCCACGTTGCAGTGCAATGCTGTAAGCGCTTGGCCAGAACATCCACATCCGCCTGCATCAACAGCTTTTGAAAGCTCAGACATGCCCAGACGGCTACGTCCACGCATGAAACTCAAGGCTCGCAGAGCTTGCCTGACCATCCTGGCCCTCGTCGGACAAGTGGCGGAGTTCGTCAGCAGTTCTCTTGGGTGAAACCTGATTGCTCGCGCAGCCCGCAAGACACATCCACGTAGCCAAACTCCAGGCTTCACATCTGAGACGGCGGCCACCTCAAAGGAGTCCGCCAAAGGCTCCTTCAAACAGTGGCAAGGGCCAGCAGCAAGAACGTTTTGGATGTCAAATCTCTGTTGAGTCGCATGGAAGAATAACTAGGGGCAAATCTATGGGAGCACCTAAAATCCCTTCACAACTCACGATTGATCTGCACATCGGCTCAATGCCTGTCATCCTCACACACCCATCAACACAGCCTTGTCCACTTGGACGGAAAGCTGTTTCGCGACCTGAGCTGTAGCAATATTGACACAAACAGCCCGGAACGAACAACCGGCCCGGAAGCAGGCGAGACTGCAGGAACTCCACGCAAGCAAACCCTGAGAGTATCCAGCTCTTGCCGGTTTGGTCTCTTCCACCCCTGGCGGCCTGTCGACAAAATCATGTGCGAATACTGGGACATGACATCACTCCTCGCATGCACGAGAAGGACGGACAAGTCTTGGATGAAGGCGCAAGAGCACTACGTACCCGCACTGTAGCGACTCCACCAACGCCACCAAGGACAATCAGCCTAAACAACTGCAAGGGGGGAAGGAGACTGGTGCTACAGCCCCAGAAAACGCACAGGCGACCCAGACCCCCTCGAATCAAACCGTACCGTAGGAAAGAATCTGTGAGTCTCGTCTGCGCGGACATAAACTGAATCACAACACATGACCTCCAATGCATTGTCGCCGTCAGAGTGCCCATTTACAAAGCAGGTGTAGGCTTGGTTGGCAGCAAGTCCCCGTCAGAGGGATAGCACAGAGACAAACACCACAAGGTCTCCGTCGCATCGCGGTGCATTCCCAAGAAGGACAAGCGAGCTACCAAAAGCGCGTGACACCGGAAGTGCTACGAGTGCTGGCCTGCTGACAATGACAGGGTTGGGATCGACCAAAGGTTGTGGCCTCGCACAATGGGCGAAGCTACCGCTTGACTTCGGCGCACTGTACCCCAACTAGTTTCCCATGCATTCCACTTGGTCGACGGCTTGGGTGGTGGTGGAGTCACTTGCCACTTCTTGTGCCTGGTCTGATGTGTCATCATGTCTGAACATGACATGTGCATAGAAAACTGTAACCAGATGCGGCTGGACTGAAGAGCCAGGGGATCGGCAAGGTCACCCGCAACAATCGATGCTGCCAGTCCAAACTGAAACAACGCTGGGAAAGATGCGGCTTCAGCTTCGTGACTGGGCCTTTCTCCTCCGACTTGGCATGCTTCAAACACAATCACAACATATCATATCACGATTTTGTTGGCACCTAGCAAACAGCACTTCAGAGTCCTTTAAGACTGTCAGAGTCTTCACATCGCCGGCCTGCACACAAGTGAACATGGCGATGTGAGAAACCAGCCGGTGTGTGGTAGTGTGATTGTTGAACCGCACCCGCGTGGCACAGTACCACGCCGTTCGACCATGTTTATCCTGCCCAGGAGGAAGCCGCTCGCAATCAGCTGCACAAGCCAATGCAAACTCCACGATCCTGGACGTTGATGAGCCCAGGATTGGCCTCACATTCCACATGAGCGGCGGTTCTTATTCATTCTGTCGGTCCAAGCTGTTATTTAAATTTTCGGACCGTCATCTCGCTTACCTCATAATCACTCTTCCTGCCATCATGGTCTTGCAGGCTGATCTTATAGATTAGTACTGAAGAACATTTGAAGAACCGCACGTTGAAATGGCAGTCGTGGGGTGGAATCGAGGAAGCCCGGAAATCTGAAGATGCAGGGCTTATAGGCTCTACAGCTAGTACTTTGTTTATCTTTGTTTGTTGTTGCGTCTCTTCGTGTAAAAATGGAGTTGAAGGTCAACATGCCAGAAGAACGGGCCTGTGTTTTCCAAAGCCGACGAACCATACAATCTGGATCACGTGTAGGTCGCATTTGGATCTCGTTCGGGGCCCGGTTGATTTTTCTATCACTCGAATGATACAAACAAGACTTTACCAATACACACCAATGAACCCCGGTTTCTGCTAACGAACGGAAACAAAAACTACGTCTACACCTCGTCCGCAAAAGGCGCTTCTTTACATCGACAGGCTGTTGTACAGCTGCAGAAGACAAGAACAATCAAACACCGCATCATTTCTTATGGCCCAGGCATTGATCTCGCTTCATGTCCGGAGCCTATCTAGGTACCCTAGCCGACATCTGGGCAGAGAAATAGAGCGGCTTGCGTTCATAAGTGCGGTTGCTCACATGTTGTTGCTGCTCCTGCTGCTTCATATGACTCAGGGCCCCACATGGTCTGTCAGCCATCTTGCAACTTCATCCAACCCAGCATGTGCCGCAGTGTGAATGGCAGATTGGCCTGGTCAAGCAACGGCTCCCTGTGCACAGGAGGAACACGTTGTCATGCAAGCACGGCGCCTTTCTTGTTGAGAGCATTGATGTTTGCGCTGGCTTTGCTTAACCTCAGGCAACCATAGCAAGTAACGATGACTAAGTAGATGCTAAAAGAAGCCCGTGCACGCCGGCATGCATGTAGCTGTATATGCCCACGGTGCGTTCCTGATTCTTGAATAACGACAATGATAGAAGTTTACGGCGGCGGACGCCACCTAAAAACGTGCTGGTGCTGGAGCAGGAGCAATGTGTCGAATGATGCAGCAGCAGCAGCAGCATTGTGAAACTGGACGTATTCCAAGCACCACCGCTGAACTCGCGACTGCACCAACTGTAACCCAAAAGAGCAAGCCAATCTGCCAGGTTCTCTCCAGGCACGACTTCCAAACACGTGTTGCTGGTTAACGGAGGTTCCCTCCATGTCGGCCGTGCATGCGTCCTTGATCGTCCTGCACGTGGACGGCTGCAGGCGTCGGACCGGGCGGTCGGCTTCTCCCAGCAGGCAGGAACGAACATCGCCAAAGCAGCCCTGCTTCTCGCAGCGTTTCCCGCAGGCCCCGCGGCTTCACCGGAGCACTATTGCTTGCCCAGCCGAGCCGACCGGGGCCCAGGCCAAAGAGCAGTTTCCTTCTGCCAACCCGCTGTCCGGCTCCAAACAATCTAAGAAGAGTCGGTCCCGTGTCAGGCCCGACTCATCGCAGCAGCACGGCTCGGCCCGTCCGGGTCGGCCAAGTCCAAGACCTCGTCCAGGGCCGGCACATCGGTATGCGCCGGTCCCGGCATGGCCCGTGCACGCCCTAGCGCTGTGTGGCCAGCGGCTTGTTGGACGGCCACGGCGAAAGCATGCTCCAAGCGGGCCAATGCTGCTTTCGCAGGGGCTCGCACAGCCGGCGGTGCCGGGCTGTGTGCGCGCGGAGGGCAACGAGGCGCCTGCGTCAGCGTTCCACCGCCCACCCACTTCGCAACCGAGCACACACAGGGTTTGCGCGCCGCCTGCAGCTCGGGTAGGTGGCGTGCTTGCGTCGCAAAGCGGTGCCCAGAACTGCTCCATCTTGTGCGGCCACGCCGGGGTGAGGCTCCACCCAGTGGCCCAAGCATGCGGCGCCGTAGATGACCAGGTCGAGGATGTCGAGGTCGTCGGGGGCGATGCCTGGCGCGGTGTTGACGAGCCACTGTGGGGCTGGTTGGGGCACCACGTGTCCCTCATGCAGGCCCTATACGGCGTCGCGTGCAAATTTGCATCAAGCTCAGGAGGCCTTTCCGCGGACATGCGGGTGCGTGGTCTCGTCGAACGCATCAGCGCGGCGGCCGCACCCAGTTTCCGAGGCGTTCCCGCAACGGCCAGGCGCGAGCGGGAGTGGAAGCCGGAGCCTGCGACGCAACGCGATCTGCATTGTCAAAAAAGGCAGCAGCACGTGGTCGCGGAAGAAAAGCTTCCGTGTACGCGACGCAGAGTGTTGCCACCCATGCCTCCATTCACCGGGGCTCGGCGATCCCTTCACACGATCAGGTCTCACTCAGGAAGTTTACCCCTCCCCCGTTGCAATCATTTCCTTGGGAACCCCTTAACAGGATGGCAATTATTTTACATCCAACGCGTCCCAATGGAACGCGACCCATGTGGCCCTTCGCAATCTTTTCTGGTGACTGGAAATGATTGCGGCATGTCGCAATCATTTAGCCCCCTACCCCCCTTGCAATCATTTCCTAGGAAGTAGTGATTTCACACGTCCGTTCGGCCTTCGGCTGCAAGATGCTGCAAGCAACCCACGGGCCGAAGAGGCTGTCCGGAGGCGCGCTGGGCCGCGCGTCAACGAGGCAGCGGACGGCCCAGTCCATAAAATCCGGGCACCGTTTGCGGAGCACTGTGAAAACATCGGCCCACGCCCACTATGCGGCAGGGCTGGTGCGCGTGGCCTGCGACAGTCCTAAACCTCCGAGGCTGCCGGGAGCAAGGCGATGTCCCTAGCGGGGCATGGCTCGTACCCAAACAAGCCTGAAGCGTGCCCCATACGGCTGCGTCATGTGCGGTGGCATATGGCGCGTTGAGGTCGGGAGGGACGGTCCGGAGCACGTGGCTAGCGCGGGGTGCGGCGCAGAAGCTGCGGAGGAGCCACGCGCACTGCAGGTCAGGCAACTTAGGCAGCTGGCGGAGCAACGCGTCTTCGGCTTCGAGTCTTTCGGTGCCGACAGCGCGGATGTACTCTGGCGTGCATATATGGGGGTGCCGAGTGCGACGAAGCCATGTTGCTGTGGGGGCCGGCTGGCGCGCCAGGGCCCCAAATCCGCGATCCCTGGCGGCGTCGGGCCACCTGCGTAGTTGAAGACACGCGTCTTGCCCAAGTTGGCGGATATGCCCGCATGCGTCTCGACCGCTCCCGTCACCGTTGGAGGACTGTTCCTGATAACCATGAGTTATCCTCGTCTGCAGCAAGCACTCGCCCAAAAACTGATTTTTTTTTCTCGGAACCCCTCCGGTGCCTTCGGTCGCGAGTTTCGCGGTGAGACAGCACCGGACACCAGCTGCACTGCACTCTCGCTTTGAAGCTTCAAGGTTTAGGAGACTTAAGGCTGAAGGCCCAAGGAGTGTTCAAGGCTTAGCGTGTTCGAGGGCTTAAGGTTTCGGGCGTTCGCAGTGGCTTTCGGCAGCTTTTCGCGAGTGCTCAAACCGCTAGGCCTTTCTACAGCTGCACCACCGGGCAAACTAGCCACCACCCCTCCCCAAAGCTTTGGGTTGAAAGGCTGGCGCAGCGGTGGAGCCTCTAGGCTGCCATAAGACGTGCTGTCACAACCGGCCCCAATCCGGCCGTTTCCATCTCCAGCTGCCGCCGGGTTGACCCGCGCACGGGGCTCCCGAGGTGCTCAGGTGGTAACGCTGGGCGCTAGCAGCATGTGCAAAAAACCGCCGGGAACACATCTTGTGCCCGAGCGCCTGCTACCGCGGAGCTGCGTCTGCCAAGCACAGCACGAACTTTACACTTGTTAGCCCAAGGCCTACACTCTACAACTACGACTAGGGTCGCAGAGGCAGCATGAAATTGCCAGCCATGTGGCCAGTCTCCGGAGTCCGGTGTGTTTTGGCGGGGCCGGGCGTGGCTCCTTGAAAAATTTCTCGCCAGTCTGTGTAGGCTTCCCACACTTCTGCTTGTAGGAGCTCACCACCGCGCTCCAGTGCATCCCGGTAAAGCGGGCGTGGATAACCGGCAAAGCATGGTGTTTGCTGCGCCTCACAAACACCTGCAGTGGCAGCTGGGGGTCCTGCAGCACAGACCCCTCCCCGACACACCTGCCGTTTGAAAACATGGCCCTGCTGTGTGTGTGCCTTCACGCTGCCACAGGGATTGAATGCAGCTCATCCTGCACCGGGCATCAATTGACAACTCGGATAGCTGCGCGATCAAGCTCGGGGTCCTAGCGACCTGTTGGGCAGTTTGAGGCCGCAGCGTCTGCATTGCTTGAGTGCCGACAGAGGTGGACGGACCACCGTCACGATGCGGATTAACCTCGGCGATCGCCCGCGGCAACCCAGCAACCCCTCTTGCACAACAGCTGGGAAGTAGTGGCCCTCCGCAGGCACTGCGATGACGAGCAACATGACGCTGAATGATTCGGCGCCGGAGGCACGAGACGCCGCCCACGCCACCAGTCGCTGGTATCGTGCTGATTGGCTGACGTCGTCGCCGCGTGCTTGTGCAACGAACGCGATGGCGGCGAGTGTGTCGTGCACAGGGAGGAATGGGCGAGCTGACGCTGCATCCAACTGGCGTCGCCACCAGGCCCCCATGGAAGCCTCGTTGGTCCATGCAGCTCGCGTATACTTGTTCCGGCGCTCACTGCATACGGCGACTGCCGGCAACAATGTCAAGTGCGATGAAACGCTGACAACAAGCCCAACAAGATCGTGGGGTTCCGCAAGCATGGCTACCTCCTCTGACTCACACGTCTGTGAAGGTCCCCCCTGCCAGTTCCGGAAATTTTCCACGCCATGTTCACGACATGCATTTTCAAGCTCCGTGTCAGCACCGGTCTCCGGCCAAGCAGAACGACGAGTGACTGCTGAAACGCAACGGAACTGGCGCAATTCAAGTGCAACGTGAGTCGGCAAGGGTAAGGCCAAGTCCATAACGGTTCGTCCCCACCTCATGTCACATCACCGGGCACGCTGTCGGCTCGGCGGCATGACACGGCATCCAGATCCGACTCAATTCGCCGAGCTGCCGCGGCAACATGCGGCAACTTGCCCATGCTGCGAATCATTGAGTGTCATACCGACGGCAAGAATGGCACCAGGGGCACTGCATCGCATCAGAGCTGCATGCACGTCCTTAGTTGTAGCTACCTGCCATGTTCAATCTTCCAGGTGTTGTTGTTCTTGTGCGTCTAGTCGTCATGGGAGTTCGCGAAAGATCTCGCGGCATAGTTGTGCACCGACTTATTATCCTGCAGGTGTTGCGGGGCAAGCGCGGTCGCAAACCATCGGCCGATCTCCTGCTTGAATATGTTTCCAACTTCAACTAACTTCCGTCGCCCTTTCATCAAACACCCCACCGCATCAGCTGACACGCACTTGTCCTCATCAGTGCTTGAGAGGCTATGTCTTGCTGAGTGAATGTCGCTCATCATCAAGCACTGAGGGTTGAAGCTCCTCTGACCGAAACGCTTGAGCCAAAATGGCTTGAGCCAAACGGTCCCGGCGAGCGCCGAGCTTCGTCGAATTCTCAACCACGACAACGGGAACCTGCACTCGCCAGGAATTGCGGCATTGCACCCGGGCTGGTTTGGTCTCCCGTCCGGGCTTGCTCCACTACCATACCAAGTTACCAAGTGAAACTAACGTGTTCATGCCATACTCACTGGCAGCTAAAAGCCACTAAATACAAACATCGTTTTGAAGGAAGCTCAGAAATACCAGTTTGCCGGATGCATGGCAAAAAACACACCAGCACCTGAAAAATTCTATCCCACAACAGCAGCTGTGGTCCGACTCGGAGCAAGTGTACCCATCAAGTACGGGTTGGTGTTACTTGCAAGGGCTGCTGTAGACAGTTTCACCAGCCTGGGCACACGCTTGGACACGACGCCTTCGTCGCATTGCTTCTTCGACGCAAATTCGGAGGACCACGACAGGTTGCTCCAGCACCTGCCGCACTTGCAGGCGGCATTGCCACTGCTCCAGTCGTGTACCGCCCGCGGGCACCTCACCGCTGCATATACCTGAAAGCACGCGCGATACGAGACCAAGTAGAGCGCAACCAAATCCCGGGCAATTTCCCCCACCAGCTCCTCACGCTTGCCGGGCCGGCAGACGGACCTTTGCTGTCTGCCGCGACCGCGCACGGAGCGCCGTCCAACATTGCAGACTACCAGCCAGGCAACCCACGGCCCCGGGTGCTGTCGCGGCAGTTATGCAGGATGCGAAGCGACGCGGTGCAGCAAAGTTTATCGGCA
This sequence comes from Symbiodinium sp. clade A Y106, assembly GCA_003297005.1. Lineage (NCBI taxonomy): Eukaryota > Dinophyceae > Suessiales > Symbiodiniaceae > Symbiodinium > Symbiodinium sp. clade A. The sequence goes on from BGNK01003851.1 coordinate 56,950, forward strand.
TGCGAGAACAGCACGTGAATGAACGTCTTGCTCCGAAACCAGCCCGCCAACCCGAAAGCTTTTTGCTAATGCTGGGCCATGCACGCGCTGCGCGCGGTGCCGCTGCTGGATGTGGCAAGCTACGGAGTCGCGCTCGGCGCGGCAGATTATGCACGGACCTTGGGACCTCTCCCAGCAGCGTTTCGCGGTCTGGGTCTAACCAGAACGCTCCGTATACCGCGGCGGCATGGGCTGGCTGATGCGGTCCGCGAGCGCTCCGCAGCTTTTAGCCGGCAAGCGTCCACCATCTGGAACCAGGACTGGTGGATGCGGTGCGAAAAATGACGAATGGGCGTGGTGATCCCGCAACAATGGCTCTCCAACATCACAGCTCGTCGCCGACAGGCGCCGCCTTGATCTGGTGGATCTGGGGGGAGCGCTGTGCTGCCATGCCATCCTACAGTGTCGCCGCCCACCCCAACGGGTCAGCCGCAACCCGGCACTGGCGCCCGACCACGCTGCCATCCTGCGGTTCGCTGGGCGGGACAAACGAACCCAGCTGAATGCGGCCTGTCCGCAGCGGCTCCTCGCACTCGGCCATGAAATAGGGCCACGGGCAGCTTTGGCCGTGTGCTGCGGCACGCCTTGACCAGCTCCGCTCTTGAAGGGCCGTCGCGCTCTGTGCGTTGTGGATCAGAATAGTTTACGAACGGCCACCGACGCGGCACAGCTGATTGGCAAACGGTGACCTTTGTGTCTTCCCACGCCAGCTCGCCTGGTTCGACTTGTCGTTACAGCCACGGATGAACCATCTTCGAGGTTTTCTGGGCGTCGGCATGGCCGTCCGGGACCCGTGGCCGTTTCCACAGTAGAACAGCTAGGAGCTGAGAGGCAACAATGACCTCGTTCAGATCCGGACTTGGGACCACGACGGCTTACGGGCATCCTGAAACGAAGGTCGGCATGCACGTCGTCCGGTAAAGCAGTCTCGAATTCGGCGATAGGAGACATCAAACGGATTTTACACAACAAGCACAAACAGGTCGGCCAAAGCCGCACCGGAACGTAGCGGTCGAAAGCCATAGCGGTGGAGCTCAGCATTGAAATGGCACGCAGGGACCAAAGAGTTGAAAGGCCACAGCCATCAGTTTGGGCATGGGCTTGAGAATGAGTCACAAGAAACATGAGTCGGGCATAGCTAGTTCGCTGGAAACATCCTTCAAGCGTCGGAACTGCAACATGCACTTCAGACCAGGCCGAAGATGGCGAGAGGTTGCTGCAATTTTGTTCAGCCGCGACGGGTCGCTGAGCTGTGCAAGGGGTGGTAGTTGGAGAGGTGCCCGTCGCGAATACAAATGGAAACAGTATGCATTGCCTTGTTCTTTTGCAACGGCTCGGGGGTAACATTCCAAATTGCCATCACGATCAACATGAGACTGCAGCGAAGTGAGAGTATTTTAGGAACACGTAACTTGTGACCATCACATGGATTATTTTTAGCAGCACCATCGCACTGATGGCAAACGGCAAACCCACGATCCGTTCACTACATAGGTGGAGGGCGATGGCCATGCCGTCTACAGTAATCACGCGCTGCAAGAGGCTCGCACAAGCCTACATGTTGAAAACAGGCGATGGCTTCTGTATGAAGAGTCTTGCACAGTAGGCCCTGACACATCTGAGCCAAAGGCTCGACGCAAGTTTCCGGCGAAGGCGCAAAGAAAAGCGGAGTTTGACCATGGCGATCACGAACCTCAATTACGAGCTTCATTTCCCAAATCCCTCACATGGCACACAGCATCAGCGGTGTCACATAGCTTTGCAGAGCTCCGTGCATTCACATCAGCTCCCCTGCTGAGCAAAAGCTTCCTCAGCTGGCCCGACAGTGCAGCAACAAGGAACAGCGCAATGTACAACGTCGGACACCGCACAGAAAACAAGCATCCAAACAAAAACACACACTATTCAGAACACACCTGACGCTGAGCCAAGGTTCATCATTTCCACCGAGCCGTCAAAGGCCTGTCATGGAATCTGTCGTCGGCTGCTGAGTTCGCGCCACTACCGCCGCTACCCACGAGCCGAATCTTGCGCCGGCAAAGCCGCCATGTGCAGTGGAGCCACTTGGGAGCCTGAGCTGCTGCACCCTCATTGTCCCGGTGTTCAGTTTCCATCCCAACTGCCCTGCTTCAAGATTCAAGATCCTGGAGAGAGTAGACTGATGACAGCACCACTGGACACCCTACGTAACTTCCACGCTGTTGCCATTGAAGCAGCCATTGCTGCTTTGGGTGCGCCTTTCGACTTGATGGTTTGCTTCATTCCAAGTTAAGCGGATCTGTCCGATGACCATCTGGGCATCTCTCCTCATGTTCGTTAACAACCTCAACCGTCAGCGCCATGCCACCATTTCAAATTTTTAGCGGAATGCCGCAATGCCACAATGATACGGTACAGTTGCAGCCACATCAACCTCGAGCTGAGTTTGCTCGGACGATCTTGACGACAATTCAGCCTTCGTTAAATTAAGCGTTCGTCACATCCTGGCTCTGCGAGATCCTGTGCATGACAAAGAACGTGGTATTCGTTTGCTTATGCAGGCTTGTCGCGAAAAGGCCGCCCTCCATTCCGTTTCAGCATGTTTGTGTCTTTCTCAACCGCGTCAACATGCACCCATCTTTCAACAAGACGTTGCATGCTGCAGTGCCCGTCACGCAACTCTGGAGATAGGCTAAGCTCAGCTCCGAGGGTTGAAAAGTTCGCATCTGGGCCGGAGAACGAACTACGTGACTAAAAGACCAACTGTCTCAGGGCATGTGCCTGCACGTGAGCGCAGCAGAAGCTCCACCATGTCCGCATTTTGGACCTCAATCTGGGTACAGCACTGTGCTCCGGCAAACCACGAGCAGCATTCACATTAAAACGTCTGTCAGCCTGCACAGCGGCTATCAAGGGACTAGTCGAATCGTTCGAGAAATTCACCTCCAAGCACAGTAAGGTTTGAGCTGACCAGCATGCATTGACGAAGACTGTCCTGCCTCAGCACCTTCCTGGACAGCTTGTTCAAGACCAGGTATGTCGCCCTGACAAGTTCGTCATTCTGCATCATGCATCTCAATCGTGAACTTGCTCCAGCTTCGACAACACATGCACAGTCGAACCAACCTTTGAGACAAGTTTGAGAATATTGGCCATTGCAGCACCTTCAGTATGGCAATTTCGAAACTTACACCACTTGCCGTCTTGCGACCGCCTCGCCGGATGGAGAAAGGCCAAGGCGGACCAACCGCAACGGCGGTTTGCCCCCGAAAATGTCCGGAGCCATGTTGCTGCGGACATTGAAGCACTACAGCAAACTCGCGTCCATGCACTGGCATGAGGATTCTTCCGCTAGATCCTTTTCTTTCGACAAAACAGGATCACACCCTTTGTCCGCGAACCAAGAACAATCCAGTGTTTGAAGTTTGAACAAAACAAGATGCCAACAACAAAGCTATTGTTGTTTGCTCAAGGTGCTTTCACCAACGATGCTTTTACCAACAGGGACGCAAGTCTTTGCGTTGGAATTTACACCAAAGAGCACCGTGCATGTTGCACAAAACAGCAACCATTCAAAGAAATTGCTGAAAACACAATCGGATCTTATGCTGGAAACACTTACCAAGAAATTCGGAACTCAGCAAATAATTGATAGCAAGAGAGCGAAACTGCAAGAGAAGTCGCTCGCATGCTGCGATGGTCATTCTTGGGCTCACGAAACACAGCTGACTGGTTCAAAAACTTTCAAGCAAGCTTTTTGTCCATCCAAAATGACAGACTCACGATTCTTCCACTTTGAAGGGAGAAAATCTGGCAGGAGGTCGAGCACTCTGGACAAGAAAATTCCATCTTTGTCAATGGTGCGTTTGACTCAGTGGTGCACACTCCACAGTGGAGCGTGCACAGCCCAAACGATTTCCGACGATGCCGTTGTAAACCTGGCAGATCGAGAAGAGTCTCTGCATCGTGTAAAATCAAATCAAGTTGAGGGTCAAGAAAGGACAGGAATTAAGAGTGGAATGCAACCATCTCGTTCATTGTTCTTTCCCAGCGACAACACAAGACCTGTGAAACTGTAATCTCACCAACCCATCCACTCCATCTTTTCTCCCATAATCGGCACTTTGGTTTTTTTTGGGCGTGGAAGAATAAAAAGAAGAAGCTCAACAAGCACAACCTACAGCAAGCAGATGCTCGCAAAAAAGGGTGAAACGGAGATTGGAACTAGATACACCCAGAGACGCCCAAAACAACAGGTGGTCCAAACACGCTTCGCCGCTTTGTTGGAACGACTTGTGTGAAAAACAGAGCGCGTAGCACTCGGTCTTTTTCTTGAGCCAAACGCGGGCGCAGGTCAGCGTCTTTGGGCTCTGACTGACAGTGAAACACCTTGCAGCTGTCTGTCTCCAAGCAAAACACTTCAAAGCAAAACGAAACGAGACGAAACGAACGTGCAGGCACTGTCCTAACTCAAAAGCACTCACAACAGCTTCAGGCATGCCAAAACATCAGGACATCCAAGGTAAACGGGAATTTTCTTTCTTTCTTTCCGAGCGAACTGAGAGTCGCAGCTCCAAGGCTAAGTGAAAAAGAAAACTACCAGGACACTGATCTACAGCAGACTACCTGCCTACGGAAGTTTCACCCGGCCACCCGCAGGTAGCGGAGCAAAACTGTTGCACGCGAGACAACTGGACCAGGTGTCAAGTTTTGAAGCGAAGATGCCGATGAGCCACGAATTCAACGGGCATGCAGGCAAGACTGGCATCGACCTTCTAGCACGAAAGAACCACTGACGTTGCCACTCCTCAGGAAGGCCAAGAGTGACCCTTATGTTTCCAAACACAAACCGTGCTCAAAGTTTTCCGAGATATGATACAATAAATCAAATGATATGTAGGAAAATATAAAAGTCTTGCATTCCAATCGCAGTCCTCACAGGTCGCTCTTTTTCCTTCACACAAGTGCACGGTCTTTGCAAGTTGGGGCAAGCTTCGGCGAGCCTCCCGGCTGCATCAAGCGGCCGGGCTAGGCGGAAAAAACGAACCACCCCACAACTGCCGGAGAGTTGTGAAAGGTGAACTACCCCCCCAAAACAAGCCCACCAGGGCAACAGAACAGGGGCGGGAGGGCGGGCAAAAGAGTTCAAACGGCACTAGGAGCCGAACTGCGACAGCGCATGAAATCTTGAACTCAACAGCGTGTTGTAAAACATGTGGAAACAAATTAAAAGAAAAGTTCATGCGAAAACTTTGGAAAGCACTATTTCAAAACTGTAAAGGGTTCTTGAAATTTTGTGTTTGGAAAGATAAGGTGATTGTCACCTCCGGTGAAATAGCACAAGACAACCACACTTTGAGCTCCAGCCACCAGCAGCACTACAACTGTACACAGCGACTACCGTCGAACTACCAGCTGCCCAACCGTACACCGCCAACTAGAGTCGCACAGACACCTTTCGGTTCCCGCACCACATCTAGCGCCAGTGAAGTGTTTGCACGCCTCACAGCAAACGCAAGGACGCCCAAGGCGTTGGTGCACAGCTTTCAAGGAAGGGTGCCAAGCACTGCACTCCCCAGCAGCAAAGCAAAATGAGCACCATGCTCAGCAACACAGGTCTTAAAGTGGTTTACTGGCCCAGCGACACAAGACAAAGAGCGGAGCCCCAACGAAAGATGCACCGCGCCACAACTAGCGGGGCCACAAGGCAGCAAGAGCTGAGCAGGCATTTGCGACAACATACCAAGCGAGAGCTCTAAGCGGCGGATCTGCAAGTTGGGACTTTAGTCGTAACTCCTCCGGCTAACATCGCTTGACTACATGTCCTTGCAAACCACTAGACAGCAAGTTGCGAGTGCAGCAAACAGCGCACATCAGCAACCTGCGAGCGGACTTACCGCGCACACGGCCGCGCAGGAGCACTGGCCCGAAGTCGGTGTTGTACGCTAGTAACGGCCAACCCTCAGGACATCTTAAGGCAGAAGGAAAATTTTCGGGTGCAGCACTCAGGCGCACACCGGCAAAGTTTGACAACCTGCAGCTCACTTTCCAATTGACAAAAGTTTTTGTTTAGGGATAGGGCACTGGACTTAGGTTAACAGGAGGGCTCTAAACCAGTTCATTTTACACACAACCTCATCGGATGCAGGAGCAAGTTATTGTGTCACCAGGGTACAGCCAGCAGGGCGCACACCTGGCACATGGGAACGTCTCATGGCCTGGACGCACAAGCAATTGCAAAAGGTTGCAAAAGGAAACTAGCGTACAGCACATGCCTGATGCCAGAAACGTCTGCACTCCGAAAAGGAAAAAGTCTCAACAAAACAGCTAAGGCTGACTTGCTGCATCCAAGAGCAGAACCAAGTGCTCATAACACCGAGTCTGCAGCAATTGGCTATGCTGCTGCGAAAGCCACACATCGGGACAACAGGGTCACCAGGCTCGGTTGCACACCAGAACACCATCGCCCTCTTAAACGAGTGACTGCACATGAAAACCGACGCGGGAGCAGAGCAGCACACGAACGGCCACAGCGGGTGGCAAGCTTGCTCTCCGAAAGGCAATGTCTCCACCGTCAAGCGAAGACTAACATGCTGTGTCCACGAGCTGCTCCACTTGCTCCTGTACGGCCGCAAAGGTGACGAGCTGGCACTGACACCGTTGAACCTGCAGCGGTGAGCAGAAGGATGAAAATTTTGCGGCATCGACCACACAGAAATCTGGCGCACCGCCGACAGGCTGGTCACTGAAAGAACCGTGCACTCCTGCCTGGTACTGGGTGAAAGAGGAGTGGCGGGTCTGTGACGTGCCATAAAGCTTTAGTTGGACCTGCACATGACACGTGTCGGCTCATACCTCGAGTATCAGCCGCCATCATCGGAGCGAAACCTTAAATGCAAGCCGCGTGGATTACCCAAAAACCTGACACCAAATCGCACAAACACCCCTGATCTGGCCCAAACCCAGGTTTTCGGCTCGAGAATGGGGGCTTGGGCACTTTTAGGCTTGCGGCATCCCTGATCTGGCCCAAACCAGGTTTTCGGCTCGAGAATGGGAGTTTGGGCACTTTCAGGCTTGTGGCACCCCTGATCTGGCCCAAACCCAGGTTTGCGGCTCGTGAATGGGGTTTGGGCACTTTCAGGCTTGCGGCACCCAACCAAGAAAGAAATTCAATTTTCACAAGGACTAGGGCAAGCAGGGTGGTCGAACCTGAGTAATAACGGCAGAAACTAACCTGCCGAGCCCTCCTAGCATGGAAGAAATCAGGAGGCAAAGACATAGCCTTCTTTCTGGGACCGGGGGTTTTTCGAGCTCCAACGACGGTTCACAAAACTCAAAGGAGAAATTCGATATATCTCCACACAGGAATATTCTATAAATGATATGTTGCAAAGCAAGCTATATATTGGCCTCTTAGAGACCATATAATTTAAANAACGACGGTTCACAAAACTCAAAGGAGAAATTCGATATATCTCCACACAGGAATATTCTATAAATGATATGTTGCAAAGCAAGCTATATATTGGCCTCTTAGAGACCATATAATTTAAAGGAAATTAATCCAATCATAATATTTCCAGAAAGGACAGTCGCTCACACTCCTTCGTTTTCATTCAATTCGATCGGGGGTCTTCGAGGGCCTCGCATCTGAACTTCCATCCATCGAGNACAGTCGCTCACACTCCTTCGTTTTCATTCAATTCGATCGGGGGTCTTCGAGGGCCTCGCATCTGAACTTCCATCCATCGAGTAGCATACAGCCACTCTCAAGATAGCCCCGACTCCCCCTTTAAGGGAGGGATGGGTGGGCAAGAAAATTTTTCTCGCACCTTGAGATGCCAGACCCTGCACAGACGATATTTGCTGCATGACAACATAGGCCAACGCATGCAAAGGAAAAATTTTCTTTCAACGTGCGAAATGTGTTT
>BGNK01003852.1:3253-35687 GCA_003297005.1 Symbiodinium sp. clade A Y106
CCAAAGGAATTGGCACTGCTCCTTCCTTGGGCTCGTACCTTGTTCTCCTTGTCTTCTTGTGGAGACGAATCAACTCCATGCCAGCTTCATCAATCACCCACTCATCATCCATCGCAAAGGCGAAAACCTTGGGTTCCACTTCCGGTGAAGAGCTTCCCAGCGTCTTTTGATGGAATCCATACTCGTAATGGGAGAAGTTGGTGAGGAAGCTGGACTTCTTGTGCTTGTCGAAACGTACTTTCCACATCAAACGACTGAGATCAAGGAGATCAAGTACTAGGTGTGAGCTAGGTGCAACCTTAAGCTTCACATCCCAGATGCCCAGTACAGGACTGCTAATCAAAGCCTTGTCCGGATGNAGTACTAGGTGTGAGCTAGGTGCAACCTTAAGCTTCACATCCCAGATGCCCAGTACAGGACTGCTAATCAAAGCCTTGTCCGGATGGAGCTCGAACTGGAACCTCAAGTTGCGCATCTGTGGCAAGGACATCAGGATCGGAACGTGTCCCTGCTCCACAATGTCAAACTCGGTCGACTGAACTGCGTACTCTCGGTCGTACNACTTAGTCGACTCGGAGTTGGCAAAGGTAAACTGAGATGTGGTCTCAGCTATGGTGTACCAAATGCCACAGTTCGGATTGTCATCGCAGAACTTCATCAGGTCCTGCGCGGCCACCCGGAAAGCCATAGCTCTCGTACATCCCAAATCCAACACCATCGCGGTCGGCGTTAAGGGCTGAGATCAGATAAAGGCTTCCTCCATCTTGTCCTCGGTGGCCATGAAAGAAAAGTTCAAAGGGTTGATGTACTCGGTGTAGAAGGTCGTAGCAGCAGTAACACTGCTAGGAGTGGCTTCGGCAAGTTGGGAATGTCCATCCTTTCCGGACTTCCCATCCTTTCCATCTTTGCTGAACTTGCCTTTGCCTTTTCCCTTCTTTCCTTTCTTTCCTTTTCTTCCTTTTCCCTTTGCGGCATATGACTCCTCGGACTCGTACCAGGACCAGTCATCCCAATACTGATCTTGCACTTGACTGTCCTGCCATTGTCCATCTGTTGTCTGCCACGCGTCGGGATTGTCATCGGCAAGGTTCGACCTGCCTTTCTTCCTTTTGAAGAAGCGCTTTCCTGAAGATCCTTTGCCACCTTNAAACGCCGCTGAAACCATGAGTAGTTCTCCTCGTCGTAGATCCAGAAGGCGTCCTCATCTGCTTCAAGGAACCCTTCTGCTCCATCATCCTCGTCCTCGACCCAGTAGCCCTCGGAACCCTCCAGATGTCCTTCTTCGATCACCAGGAACGTCTTCCGGCCACCGTGTCCAGAAGGAGCGAGGAGAGGATTGTCGACGGTAGTCTTGGTCGTGCAGAAGATCTCGAGGTAGACTTCACGCAATTCGGCGGTATTGTAGTCAGCGAGTACCCGNCGGCCACCGTGTCCAGAAGGAGCGAGGAGAGGATTGTCGACGGTAGTCTTGGTCGTGCAGAAGATCTCGAGGTAGACTTCACGCAATTCGGCGGTATTGTAGTCAGCGAGTACCCGGTTACGATGTGCCATCAGCGAGGTCAACACCTGTCTCTGGTCCTGCGTGAGGTCACTCAGTGAGACAAAGATGAGAGCCACGAGGTTTGGCGTAATCGGAATCGTCCGGGCATGCTGGTCCTTNTCCTGCGTGAGGTCACTCAGTGAGACAAAGATGAGAGCCACGAGGTTTGGCGTAATCGGAATCGTCCGGGCATGCTGGTCCTTGAGCCTATTGTTGGCTCTCTCCATCGCCTGTTCCGGTGTGAGTTCTGCCTGTTCCTCTTCTGGAAGTCCAGTAACGAAGGCTCTGACCTCAGCATTGTTTGGGTCCGTGATCGGGATGTAAGTGTCGTTCCACGCTTCTTGCATTCTGTTGACAGAGAGCTGAAACCTGCATTAGGTTGCTTCGTACAGAGGTAAGGGACGGTGCATGTTCATGAACTGCTGGAAGCGGTAGAGGAAAACGTTCGCTGCTCCCTTCACGAAGAGCGGCCGCAGGAAGCTCTTGAAGTATTTCACTCCGTTGGTTAGATCCTTCAGGCGATCTCTGTCCAGAAGCCTCTTGTGGATTGCAGCTTCACCTTCAAGACCGTTTCTCAATGCCGGTCCTCGCTTGTCAGCATCTAACTCAGTGATGTCACACCAGTCATCGATCGCATCCTCATAGGCGAACCAACTGCCTCGTCCATCATAAGATGGCGGTACCTTCGTGGTCACCTGCTGGAAGGCTGAGAGACGGTGTAATTNGAAAACGTTCGCTGCTCCCTTCACGAAGAGCGGCCGCAGGAAGCTCTTGAAGTACTTCACTCCGTTGGTTGGATCCTTCAGGCGATCTCTGTCCAGAAGCCTTTTGTGGATTGCAGCTTTACCTTCAAGACGGTTTCTCAATGCCGGTCCACGCTTGTCAGCATCTAGCTCAGTGATGTCACACCAGTCATCGATCGCATCCTCATAGGCGAACCAACTGCCTCGTCCATCATAAGATGNNNATGATTCGTCGCGTAAGATTCACTGCCGTGAAGAAGGTAATCGTCTTCTCCTTCACCAAGCTCAAAAGTCGTCGCAGACTGGCTAGCCATTGCACTATCCACGGATCGAGCCCCGGGAGGATTCTCTTCCGGGTATCTTCACCTGCGTGAAGTGTGCCGGAGAGACTCCGGTCACCTTCACCTGTGTGAAGCACACCGGTTTTCCCGGGAGCTCCGCTACCACGTTGCGATGTAACCTGGGCGTGTATCCCCTCGCAAGGCGTACAGGAACACAGACACACAGGAGTCTCTTTTCCTACAGGCGCACAGCTGTAGTCAGTACTCTGCTAGAACCTTGAGCAACAGGCNATGTAACCTGGGCGTGTATCCCCTCGCAAGGCGTACAGGAACACAGACACACAGGAGTCTCTTTTCCTACAGGCGCACAGCTGTAGTCAGTACTCTGCTAGAACCTTGAGCAACAGGCAAAGATATATGCAAGTGATACGTGAGACAGTGAATGCACCTGCATGTGTAACATCAGTGTTTCACCCCCCCCTTAGGGTCCCTAAGAAGCATAGGTCTTTCCACAAAGACCACCGTAAGCATAAGGATCCCTCGCTTGCCGGGCTAATTTAGGTTGCCCCTCAGGCTCCTAACCCAGACCCCCGGGAGGATCCAAAAAGTAGATCCCTTAAGGGCGTTCCTATAAAGTACCCTTTAGTAGCTAGGGTCCCAAATAAGGGGATCTTCTTTTTAGATCCTCCCGGGGGGCTGGGAAAGGGGTCCGGGGCTTTGGGGGCTAGGGTTTGGGATCCCACCCTGAAGGTCCAAGAGCGTTAATACCCTAAGGGTCCAAGGGACCCAATAATTAGGTACTCGGGTATGGGATAGTAGTTATGTAGGTTACTATTTTTGAGAGCACATGATAATAGGGTACTTGGGCCCTTAGGGATAGGGTAAGGTTGAACTGTGCCTTCTGTGCCTCTACTCGAAGTGAAGCCTTAGAGATTTGGGCTGACTGCTTTGAGGCAATACCTGCGTCGTTTTCTTGAAAGCAAAAAGTCCCTGAACCTGCAAACCCTAAGTTTTATGAACTTAGACGGGGCTTATATGGGGGTGGTTGTCAAAATTATGGTCCCTTTTTGGGTCCTTAATTTTAATCTTAGGGTAACCAAAAAAGGACCTTAATTTTGACAACCACCCCATATTAAGAATTGGACCTGAACTAAAGCCTAAACCCTAGACGCTCAGGCTCTACCGCGATCGCATGCACTATGCGGCCATGGCCCGTCCACAGGAGCTGGCAAAGGCGCCTTTTAGCTTCGTAGGGCTCCGGGCTTCTGTGAATGAACGCTTTTGAAAGTTGGGGTTTTAGGGTTCCGGTTTAGGGGTGTGGATATGATGCTTTTCCCGTTTTGAAGTTCATAGATTCATGCATGGCTTCAGTAGACACAAGTGTAAGGCTTGCGGTTCAAGGACCCAACACCACCAATCCCCAGAACTTGCAACATCTCTGCATTTGTATGAGCGTAAACGGGAAAGGAAGGGATTCGAAGCTTTTGGCGATTGGGTGTTGTCAACAACGTTTATCACTGCCGACTGGATGTCATGTTTAGTGTTCAGAGTGCGCATGAGACACGATTGCAATTCAGGAAACAAAAGTCACGCTAGGTCTATGTTGATCTCTTTGGGTAGGTGTAACTCCCTGGAACCCTGCTCCCAGATTCTGCGAAGCCTAATCTTCCAGGGGCCTGAATAATTAGCATGCTATTCCTCAGAGTGCTTGAATCGTAATTATGGTATAGTCACACCCCAAACTCTAGTCTACATATTGTTATGGCCCTTATAGACTGGAAGCTCGAGAATCCCAAACTAGACCCTGAGTCCAAACCTCACAAAGGACTCCCAAGCACAGACATCCGACACCCCAAAGGCCAACGCCAAAGCCTCAAAGGCAAGCAGCAACCGAAAATCAAACCCTAAACTCCAAAAATTCAAAACCAAAAGCGAAACACTAAACCCCAAAACGTCTCGCTAAAATGTGCCGTCCGACACCCTAAGCTCAAAATCGACATGGCAAGACATGCCCAGGGTCCCGCGTCCCCACCCCTCACGGCCACGAGCCGAAAAATGGCGCAGCGCTTCACACGGAAGATGCAGGACGGGCTGGGGGGGTGATGGGGTTTAGGATATGGTTGAGGCTTTGGGGGTTCAAGATCTCTAGGGGCACCTATGCCCAAGCCCAAGAATTTAGGCCGAGAGTTGGTGCCTCCCTGGAGAGTCCAAATTCAAAATCCCTGTAAACCAGCGTTTTACAGGAGGTTGCAGGGCTCCGCAGGGTGTATGGCGGTTCTTGTGTGGTACCTTGCACCCTTTCTTTATGTTGTTGGCGGAGGAGGATGTGTGGGGTATGTGGGTGACATTCATTAGGTCAGTACAAGGTGTAAGGCTTATCAGTTTTGAGGTGTAGAGTGAGTCGGACTCCACTGGGTTCTATTCTCAAGCTTTGAGTTTAGGACTGATCGCGTTCTTTGTTTCAGCTTCAGGGCTTAGGGTGTCTATGTTCACGCTTAGGCTTAGGGTTTAGGGTTCTGTTTTTAGGTAGTGGTGTGGGGGTTTACGGCTATGTGATGTCGTTCTCATAGTAGGTGGCAAGTTCGTTGAAACGTTGAAACCTTGCCATAACTAGGGCTTAGGGTCTAGAAGCACTTTTGGACATTTGTCGTCTCCCGTATGATCCTACAGAGGTACCGACTCATAAATCCTCTCCGGGGCCCCAAAACAACGCCGAGAATCTCTTGCTCTGGAACTTCATATTCATTCGTCCCTAAACCCTAAACCCTAAACACTAACTAACTTTAATTTGGCCTAAACCCTAAACCCTAAACACTGACTAACTTTAATTTGGGGAACAGGGGAAGCCTCGGGAGGGGAGACTGGAGACTCTTGGATGTTGTTTCATCGCATGGGGTTGAGGCTGAGCAGTCGAGGCCTTGCAGCCTTAAAGCTTTTGGGGCAGCAGAAGCCCTCGAATGGCCTGGCGGGAGCCCGTTTGGGTGTGTTTTCCCTTAGGCTGGGGCATCCCGGCAAATTCCCTTTCCGACTTCAAGACATCGCGGCTTCTTCGGCTTAGGGTTCACTTTGGGGGATTTGTGTAATGAGGATTCGTCTATCTTGGGCCTAGATCCGGGGCCCTTAATTTTCTGCAGGTTCCAGAAACCCCACGGGTCCAAGTACCTAATAATCATATACTCTCCAGAATCCTAACCTACATAACTACTATCCTAGAGTACGAGTACCTAATTATAGGGTGTTTTGGGCCCTTGGGGAAAGATTGATGGCTCGACCCTGATCGCCGCTAAACCTCCCAAGCCGAAAGCCCGAGACCGAAGGAGGAGATCAATCGAGAGGCCCGAAAGAACGAGGACTTTGGGGTTTAGGATTTAGGGTTGGATTTAGGGTTTAGGATTTAGGATTTGGGGTTTAGGGTTTAGGGTTTGCCGTGGAACAGCGCGTAGGCGATATGATCTTGCGACAAGGTTCTGTCAAGTGCCTCGTACTGCAGCGAAGAGGTGTGAAAGCCTGTATACAGCCGGCTTTTCCTATTATTTCTTTCCCACCCCACGCCGTATGAGGCGGCCAAGCCACCCAAACCTATTCCTTTTAGGGTTTAGCCTAAACTCCTTCATGCCNAGGGGCAGGGCAGGGGCAGGGGGAAGGGGCAGGCAGGAACCGCCAGATTTCGGGACCAGTACTGGTCCCGAGGACAACGTGTTCCGGCACCGGGTACGACGTGGGTGCTGTGGAGAGGCGGGGGTGCTGGATCGTTCTGCGCCATCGAGGTCGAGGGGCTTAAGCGCCGCCCACCCACAAAGGTGGGCGGCCTAGGCCTTGAGTTTAGGATTTAGGATTTAGGATTTAAGGTTTAGGATTTAAGGTTTAGGATTTAGGCTTTAGGGTTTCGGATTTAAGGTTTAGGATTTAAGGTTTAGGATTTAGGATTTAGGGTTTAGGGTGTAGGGTCTAGCGTGGTCTGGCAGCACTCCAAACCCTACGCCGTCTAAGCCCGGAACTCCTATAAACCTTATATTTCTCTAGGGCTTTCGATTTGGATAATGGTACATAAGCTGGGGTTGAAACCCAACAAAACTAGGCCCTGTCGAGTCCAGGCAGTACCATACTTTAATACTTTTTTCCCTTAAAGGAACCCTTATGAAATAAAAGTTTATACTTTTTTCTCCCTGGTTACTTAAAAGCCCAGTTAAGGGTTCGGGGACTGAGGTGTGGTGCTTCTGTCTCAACCATCACAGCCTCTACATGCATCGATTGAAGACATTGGTTGAGGAGCCCTGATCCCCAAAAGCCAGAATCATACCTATAGTCTCCATTGTAGTTCCTTTTTTTGGTTTAACCAAATATATAATAAGGATCTTGTAAGGTAAACCCAAAAAGGAACTACAATGGAGACTACAGGTAAGTGCCATGCTGAAGGTTAAGGGGTCGGAGTCCTCGCTAGCCTCAGGCTCCAACGACGCAGTGACGACGAATGACGATGTCACCGACGACGCACGCTCTCTTGAGGATGGCAGACCTAGCTCTCTAGACATTGCATTTACCAGCCTGGTTTCCATTCTCTGCCCAGAATTGGGCACATTCCACGCTCGCAGATTCTGGACTCTTGCGTCCTGCGCATGGAGTCGGATGGACTGCCCTCGAGATCGCAGACAGCCGAAGCAGAAGATCAGGCAGATGGAAGAGGCCTGTAAAGACTCGACGATTCAGTTTTGAATTTGACCTTTCGACCGTGTATATCACGTGGGTAGTTCTCCAAATTGGGTCCCTTTTTAGGGTACTTATTTATAAGGGTGCCGTACTATTTTGGAGACTTGCCCACGCATCATGTATGTATATCCCAAGCCCCGGACCTCTGAAGGAACCAGAACTCGGCAACTCTAGTATTGGCTTAAGCCTTCGGGGAACCAGCATCCCTTTACCAAAACTTCCGGTTTTCAGGATGCTGAGCATCGGATACAATACTGCGGAACTGGGTGCCACATTACAGGAATCTAAATCACTTACCAATAGTACTCCTTTCGGCTCCTTCTTACAATGATAGGTATACTACAGTATATGTAATTACCCCCAAACCTTACGACATTCAGTGGTATACGAGCTTTTTCGCAGGTCTGAGATGTTGGAGCCATAGACCAAGGTCACGAACCTTCGCAGCTTAGTCCGTATCATACCGACAGACCCAGGGGCTGAGCAGGTAACCTTTAACCTTTTTAAGGGCTTATGTACTCCTTCTATGGTTCAAAAGGTTAACCGTTTTGGGGCTTATATAATCCTAGTATGGTTCAAAAGGTTCACCGTTTTGGGGCATATATAATCCTAGTAGGGTTCAAAAGGTTAACCTTTTTGGGGCTTATATATAATCCTAGTAGGGTTCAAAAGGTTAACCTTTTTGGGGCTTATATATAATCCTAGTATGGTTCAAAAGGTTCACCGTTTTGGGGCTTATATAAAATCCTTCTATGGTTCAAAAGGTTAACCTTTTGGGGGCTTATATAAAATCCTACTATAGTTCACAAGGTTAACCGTTTTGGGGCTTATATAATCCTAGTATGGTTCAAGAGGTTAACCGTTTTGGGGCTAGGGTACTCAGCCTCTAAGCAGAAGTAGTCAAAAGATCGGGGGGAAGCAAGGCACTGTTTCTTGTTACTTGTGGCTCTATCCCTACTCATAAATTTGCCGTGAACTCTCAGCCCATCCACTCGTTGTAAACCCAGGAAACCCGCCACATAAAACCAGTCGTTAAATCGAGTGTCAACCTCACCTAATAATCGTAATACCACTCCAAAAACCCATTCTAAACCGTATAAACAACCTAAACCCTTTGCAAACCCTATATAAGACACCAAACCCCACATTGGCTGCAGGAGTTGGTCGGAAGTCAGTTCGCAGAAGCGAAGGCAACTTCTCATAGTTCAGCCCTAGCAAAGACAGATCACGCTACGGTTTTAGGGTAATTAAGCTCGGCTTCTGGGTCTAGTCTGTTTAGGTGTTGTATGCATGTTTAAAACTGAAGCCCGCGACCCTCGAATCATAAGGCATCCTGAACCCCATATACACAAGCCCTGCAAGATCTTGAACTTTGCTGGCCGGAAAGATGATGCCCACACGAGCATAGACAGCCCTCGATTCATCCTTTCATTGCAATTACCCTAAGGGTTCATGTCCCCAAATATTATACAATTACTTTGACCCCAAAGTACCTATATAGGGACTACTCTGAGGCCAATGTATATACTATTTGGTTACATTCACCCTTCGGGTTATTCGGGTTACATAGAGTCACAAAGAGTGAAGCTTGGCGAAGCTTTAATGTGCTTCCGGGGTTTTGTAAGTTTCAATCTTTCGCGACGCAGATGCAGTGCAGTACTCCTGAATCATGATGGAGGTCTGAGACAATTAACTGAATTTACAATGCCTGCAAGAACCCCTTTTAATTATGTATACCATCATGCATCCAAGTCCATATGTTGTTGTAAAGCTTATCGTTCAGCCTGAGCGTGAAGTTTAATAACCCCTAAACCCTATACCCTAAACCCCGAGCGTGAAGTTTAATGCAGCATTGGGCCTGAACCTTAAACTGACAAGCTGAGGCTCGATTGTCA
Source organism: Symbiodinium sp. clade A Y106 (assembly GCA_003297005.1). Taxonomy (NCBI): domain Eukaryota; class Dinophyceae; order Suessiales; family Symbiodiniaceae; genus Symbiodinium; species Symbiodinium sp. clade A. Next base: position 12,420 of record BGNK01003852.1, read on the forward strand.
GAGCACTCCGAAATCAACAGTCTGTCTGGTTCTTAGTAGGGAATGGGGGAATGGATCCCTATATAATCCCGAATAGTATTCCCCATAACCCACAGTAGTAATGTGAGTAGTTCTGATAAAGGAAGATGCTTATAACAAACGAATTACAGTAATACCAGTACAACAACATGAGTCGGAACGGTAGCATTATGAGAACTATCATACGAATAACAGCATCGATACTTATACTGATCACCAATAATGGCAACAAGTATTGCTGAAGTTGAAGGACTTAGGTAAGATCAGAGCAGCGACGAGGCACCCACCGGCTCGAAGGCGCACGTGGAGATGATGTACTGGCGCCACCACCAGGCGTTGAACGAGTTTTCGTAATCAGGGGGCTTAAATCCCTAAACCCTAAGCCCTAAACGCCTAATGTAGGAACCTGATTAAGAAACCCTGGGTCTAACACCCCAAAATAGTAGGATTCATACAAAGAACCTTCATAAAGGCGCAAGTCTCCTTAATCAGGATCCTAGATTAAACCCTAAACCCCTAAACCCCTAAACCCTAAACCCTCCTAAACCCTAAACCCTAAACCCTCCTAAACCCTAAACCCTAAACCCCTAAACCCTGTTAGCCCTCCCAGCACACCGCACACCGTGCTCCTACGTCACTGCTTTGCCATGCAGGCCGAAATGCGCAGGCAAGGGCTTCGCGAACTTCGCCAGGAGCAGGAGGTGGCGGCATAGGATTTGGGGTTTAGTTTATGGGTTTAAGGTTGAAAGAATAGGGTTTAGGGTTTAGGGGTTTGAGGGATTGGGGCTTAGGTAGTTTCGGGCTTAGGAATTCTAGGGCTTAGGGTTTATGGGATGAAGGATCGGGGTCCGGGGCCTAGGAGTTACGAACTTCTGGAAGAAGATTATTTGGTCAAGCCCTAAACCCTAAAACCTAAACCCTACAGGGACTTGGGAAGGCCGGGTTCAGGGGCCGAAGGACTAGGCAGTGTAGAGGTTTTCCGGTTTCGAAGGTTTTGGGTTCAGGGCTTTGGGTTTAGGGTTTTAGGGTTTAGGGTTTAGGGTTAGGGCTTTGGGTTTAGAGTCTAAGCTTAGGGTTTATGGCTTAGGGCTTTTAGGGTTTACGGAGGTTCAACACTCGGAGTTTGAGCCTTACTGAAGGTACGCTAGTATATTTTTCTGTACGATGACGAGCTGTAGTATCTATAAGATTCCATAATTATACCATACAATATTTATAGCGTTTCAACCGTAATATGTTGTAATTACGATCACGTTACAGTCGCTACGACCCCTCAAGCCTCGGAACAAATGGCATGACAAGACTCAGAAACGTCCTAATTCTCCCAGCAAGGAGGATAACGGTTAGAGTTTATAGGGCTTTGAGATCAGGCCGATGTAGCTGATAGTGTTGACAGCAATGCCTCTGGCATCACCGAGAAATAGTCATTCTCAAAGATACACGCAGACACACCAACTCACAAAGCACCACAGGAACACCCTAAGTAACGATATAGGGGCCAAAATAACTACCACTACTAAGGTGGGGGGTTCCTTGTTATGGCTATAGTATAATGTGCACCAAAACCCCATTACAGTCCCTTTGCAATACTTCCTTGGACCATGAGCTGCCTCCACCTGAAGCCTCTTAAAGCCTAAAGTCTCTTGGCAACTTACAGCGCGCTGGGGCCTCAAATCAGATTCAGCCGCTCACCCAAAACCTTGAACTCTGAACTGTTCAGAGTTCGTGGTTTTAGGTCAGCGGCTGAACCTAGTTTAAGTGCTTGGTTCACTCCTCTGTGACATACGTTTGCAGAGGATGTGTTGATGACTTGTGCTTGTATGCTAGCACCAGCTGTATGGTAGGCCCTAGTAACTGTGTAAACCCCCAAGCCTCACCGCTAAGCCCACTTGGAGGGTCGGGGGACTTAGTAACTCTTTATTTTAGGGACTTATAAGTACCATAACCCCAATTAGGGTCCCTTTTAGGGTACTTATAAGTCTACTTACTACCTACTTACTAAGTCCNGACTTAGTAACTCTTTATTTTAGGGACTTATAAGTACCATAACCCCAATTAGGGTCCCTTTTAGGGTACTTATAAGTCTACTTACTACCTACTTACTAAGTCCCCCGACCCTCCAAGTACCCTCCCCAAGACTCCAAATAGCCCCCAAGTAGGCACTGTTTATCGACTGCAGACTGGAAGTATGTACTCTTTGCAGGTTGAGACTCTTGGGGTCTCTCCCTTCCGTTTAAACCCTGAACCATGTAAAACCCCAAGCCTTTCACCCCAACAGCCCTGATTCCCGTAACTCTGATTTTAGAACCCTTGTAGATCCCTAAACCGCAAACCCTTTCTGCCCCGAAAAGGTGGCCGAGTGCACCTTCCGACCACGCCTGGTGGCTCGAAGAGCCAAGTCGGCAGAGGGCCTGCGTGTGATCCCCATGAACATGGTTAAGGGTTTCGGGTTTAGGGTTTACCTGTGACCCAAAACCCTACAAAATAGTAGGTTATGACCCCTTAGTTAGAGGGTAGAACCCTTAAAACGGTAGGTTTTTGGATCCCCAGGTAGAGATCAGATTTAGGGTTCAGAACTAGGCCTCGAGAATTAGGGGTTAGGGTTTACCCTGGCGATTGTTTCTCAAGGAGTTTGTCTGGGCTGTTTCATGTATGAACCCTAAGGGTCCAAGTGCCTAATAATCATATACTCTCCCAAATATGAATCTACATAACTACTATCCTAAAACCAAGTACCTTATTATTGGGTCCTTTGGACCCTTGGGGGAACAAGGACGGTTTCAGCTCTGTTGTTTGTTCGGGTGCGATTTGCTTCGTACTGGGCTTACGCGGGATTTGGGCGATTTTGGAGTTAAGGGCACTCTTTTTGGGGATGTGTCATTTGCAGAATTACATCGTCGGGGCTTGGCTTGGCGGGGCTCAAATACTCAACGCTTCTTTGAGGTGTGTATGTGCTGCTACCACCACCACCACCACCGCTGCTGCTACTACCACGACCACCACCACCACCACCATCACCACCATCACCACCACCGCTACCACCACCACCACCACCAGCCACAGCACCAGCAACCCCACCACCCACTACTGCTACCGCTACTGCTATGACCAGTACCACCATTACCACTACCACTACCACTACCACTAGCACCAACACTACCACTACCAGTACGACTACGGCTCCTACTCTACAAACTACTACTACTACTACTACTACTACTACTACTACTACGACTACTACTACTACTACTACTACCACTCCTACTATATAGTGCCACTGCTACGGCTGAGGTTTCGGCCATGTGTAACCTTGCTGCTGTTGGTGAATACAACGATCATCATTTGGGTTTCAATTGAAACTCTGTGCACGTTCAGCCTACATTTACCTCCAAACTCCAAACTGCTCGTGCCGATCACTGCTCATGTAGTCCAAGCCAGGCCGTTAAGTTGCCATTGTGGTGCTACATGAAAGGTTGAAGGATATCATGTATAGTCTGTCGGATGGAGCTGCTCAACCACTTCTCAACGGCATGGCTTTATAGAAAAAAGGTTCAGTTCTGGTTTTTCTTGCGAAAGATAAGTTTTAGGGTTTAGGGTTTAGGGGGAAGGAGCTCCGCAATATTTTGCAGCCATGTTGTCCATGGAAGAATCCCTCGATGCGGCCTTCATGGGCAGAGGCCCATGCAGCGAATTATCGATTTTGGGCTAGTTAAGTCTCAAGCCTCCACATGCATGCCCTTGCATGCTAGGCTTTTTTAAGCACGCATGTATGCCATCCTTCAGCTACGAAACGGTTTAGGGTTTAGGGGTTTAGGGTTTAGGGTCTCTTGTCGTCTGGCGGTTTAATTTATGGGACCCTCAACCCGTAAAGTCCTGAGTAAAGCCTACGTCTTGGGACCCGTAGGTCCCTGAACTGGTTTAGGGTTTAGGGTTTCTGAACTCTACACCGTGAAACTAACCCTACACCCTGAACCTTATAGGTAGATTCGGGCCTCCATTCTGACCCTCTGAAGGCTTTTCCTTCAGCCAAAGTCTTAGAACGTTCTTGAACCTTAAACTCTGAGCCATAAACTCTAAGCCCTAAATAGCTCCAGACCAACCAACTCTCCTGCTAAGATAAGCCTTGAGCTTCTCGCATGCAAGATGATGTTGTTCTCGCCCCCCCCCCCCCCCCCCNGACCCCACAGCCCCACCCCCCAAAAACCGCCCCACCACCCCACGCCCCCGCATAAAAAACGCTTTGGGTTCCCCCAAACCAAAATTTTTTTTTCCCCCCCCCCCCCCCCCCCCACCCACCAAAACAATTCCTTCATTCAGTCCCGAACCCCTGAAACCTGAAGCCAAAGCCTTAAACGCAGAGCCAGGCACTGGTTTTGCTGCGACGACTGATGTGTGGGGACGCGAGCTGACGCAGGCTTGTCATGTCTGTAGACGGTATTTTCAAAGATAGTTCCACTTTGTCGATTCTTTAGACAAAGTGCTCTTTGGTTGTAGTGTAGGGTCACTGTCGAAGGTGTTGGTTATTGATGTGCTTCTACGATTGAATAAAAGCACTTCCATCTTGTTTGAAAAGAAAAATGAAATTCTGAAAAGCCAGAAGCAATCTCACCTTGCCCCTCCAGGAGAAGAGACACTTGGTAGTGAAGCTCTGTAGATTTTTGCGCATGCGTCTGACACAATACCCTCGCCCCACAACCGCCATGTCCGTCCGTGATACAGTTGCAGCTCGTCGCTGCTGACGCCAAGAAGCATAGCATCAAATAACGGAGTTTGGAGCTTTTGTCAATATGACCCTAAACCCTAAACCCGATCTTTTAGGGTTTAGGGCTCCAAGGTTTAGAAGCTGACGGCTACGTCTCATGCCCGAGAAGGGCAATGGTCACCAAGACAGCCGACTCAAGCGCTGACGAAACGGTAAAATTATTCTGCTTGCAAACTGCCATTGAACCTCCGCAACTTTAAAACTTGGTTCAGTCTAAGTCTAAACAGTATCAACAAGTAATCTTAATCCCTAAACCCGAAAAAATACAAGCCCTGAACATTCAAAAAACTCTGTGCCCAAATCCCACAAAGCCCTAAACCCAAGCCCCAAACCTCCCAGCACTGGTCCATCACTTTTGCAAGAGGACGGTCGAGTCTATTACTACAACAGGCCTGCCGCTGCGTTGATTTCGGCTGGTTTCGGGCCACTGACCTTGTGTAGGGTTTATTGCTCAGGGTTTGATTTTTCCGGCCTGTAATTCTAGGGGTGTAGGGTAAAGGATTCCTTGTTTATGCTGTTTAGGCTGCAAAGAGGTATGCTAGAGTCCTCTAAAGTTCTGCGCTTTGAGTTTTGAATTCGAGCGAGCTACAGCACGACTCTGCCTTCACAATCCTTTATGAACTCTGCCTGAGAACCCAAACAGCGTTCTTGACTTTCGGTCCGTCTAAAGCCTTGATGAAGCCCTCGGGTTCAAGGTTCAGGGTTTCTGTCTGCCATGAAGCTAGGGTTTAGGGTTTAGGGGTTTAGGGGGTTGGGGGTTTAGGGGTTTAGGGTGTAGGGGTTTAGGGTTTAGGGTTGCGAACTTGACTGCTGGCACAGAAAACCCTTCGACGGGTCCTACGGCTCAAGACTCAGGCTTCAATGGCTCAGAACCCTGGAGAGACAGTAGCATGAGGCATTCCAGGCTACGGCCTCAGCGCATTGCACAGGAACGTACTATAGGGGCCTTAATAAGTACCTATACTAGTTTTGGGGGGTTCCCCATAATAATCATATCACAATGGGCCCCAAAACCCTATTCCAACTAAAGGCCCCTATATTAGCATTCCAGGCTAAGGTCTTGGTGCATTGCACAAAGAGTAAAGCCCTAGAAGCCTTACCCTAAGGGTCCAAAGGACACATGCAATAATTAGGTACTCGGGTTTGGGATAGTAGTTATGTAGGTTACTATTTTTGAGAGTATATGATAATTGGGTACTTTTAGGTTAAGTCGTAAGAAGGTCGAGGCTCACGGCCATGCCACCGCGCAAGAAGACTGGTCATCAGAACCTCTGTCTCAACGGGATTTGCAGGGTTAGTGCTTGAAACCCCAAAACCCATCCATTCCGAAGGAACCCCACAGCACTAGCTCTCCATCAGCGCCTACCACCTTAAACCCCGAACCCGAACCCTAAACTACCACCTTATCCCCCCACTCCCCCACCCCGACAAAGCCCTGAAATGTCTACAAGCTCCCTGTACCAAAGCGGGTTCCTTCAATTCCTTTAAGGGTCCCTCATAAGACGACAAGAGTCCTCAAAACTCGAACCCCGACTTATTCAACATGCGCATGGCAGGGCCACAGGCAGCTCGCAATGGCACCTTCCCAACAGCCTGTACCAGAAGCTCGGCCTTCAATCCCCGTCTCAGGTAAGCCCCAAGCCCCTAAGCCCTAAAACCGTTCAAACCCCCAAGTAAGCCGTAAACCCTTAACCCCCACACCCTAAACCCTAAAAGGCCTAAAACCCCCAGACCTCCAAAACAAGGGGCCGAAACACAGAAGTGAGCAGGATCGGCCTCCAGGGTTTAGTAGCTTTTTGCTTTGCGTTGGTGTCTTTAGTTCAGGGGGCCTCTTTAAGGGTTCTATAAGGGTTCTATAAAGGCATCTATTGGGGTTTAGGGTTTCGGGTTTAGGGCTTAGGGTATAGCGTTGGAGGGTTTTAGTTTAGGGTATAGGATCATGTTTAAGAAATGTTGCTAAGCGTTTGGTTACGGTTGAACCTACGTAAGAGGTGTAAGGCTGCTCAAGACTTCGGGGGTTCGTCGGTTTCTGGGCTTTTTGGGTTCTAGATGAAAGGGCCTGACGAGCTCTTTGCGGTTCAGGGCTGAGGGTTTGGCACTTCTGGGTTTAGTCTCTTGGGAGCTTCGGGATACCATGTAAAACGACTTGATTTTGGCCTCCGGTGGTTGACTAGGTAGGCTTTCGGGGGAGGTAGGCTTTTGGGGGTTTAAGATTCAGCCTTGACTAGGTCCAGGAGGATCTAATTTGCCAACGTGTTTCGCTGTATGGGGGCAGGAAGCTTGTTCACTCCTCGTACATTTGCATCATGGGGTCTCGCTTTCAAAAGAAGAGTTCAGATGAGTTCAGCCTATTTCTTTACCAATACTGCCAATACTCCGGGTTGGGAAAATATCGGAGTCAGTTACTGCCGTAGCCGTCCAAAGTTCTTGTTATCTGGCTATCCCCCGTACACCCGCTTTCAATCTACCCCGAGGACGAACCTCATGTAGGTTTTCTACGAACCTGTATAAGCATCCTCATAGCCCTTATAAACCCAATAAAGATCATGCACAATTTTCCGAATGCGCCCTAGCAGCACCATATATTAAGACAATGTAAACAGTTCATAGACCCTAATCCCACTGGGCTGCAGCATCAAGCCTTGGCCACGACATGCGCATACGGATCCCAGGAGCACCGCACTCAACAAGGATAAGGACACGCCAGGGGGTGGATTTAGGGTTTCGGGGTTTGAGACTAAAGGTGTGAGGGATTAAAGCTTTAGGGTTTCGAGTTTTGGCTTTGTGAACTTCGTACTCGTATCCTCAAGAAACCTTGCAAAAGGAAACCGAAATTTCCTGCACTAGTCACTTGTTTGACTTTAGTTAGTAGCTCTTTATTCTTGCTTCAGCGGGAGGCCGGCAGCACCCCGAACCCTAGCCCCGGATATCCTCCGAACCCGAACCCAAAATCCCTAAGACCTGAGACCGAATGCTTCCAATCCCTCAGGGTCGAAAGGACACAACTATTAGGTACTCGGGTTTGGGATAGTAGTTATGTAGGTACTATTTTTGAGACCATATGATAGTTGGGTACTTGGACCCTTAGGGCATCTTTTAGAAGACCTCTAGAAACGAAGCCTCAATGAGCTCTTATGTAGAGCGCTTGTGGAAGTTACTGGAAGCCTGCGAGAGAGCCCTTATCCCTTAACAAGCCCTCGTTGAATTCTTCTAGAACCCGTGCAAGCCCCAATCGAAGTTTTTGGAACCCTTGAGAAACTTGCAGGACGCCAGCCTGGGTCAGAAAGGCATCATGCTCCCTGCGGAGGCACAGACGAGCATTCGTTTCGGGCATCGGTTGTGGGGGGTTTGGGAATTGGGGTTTACAGCGTGGGGTGTGTGGGGGGATGAGGGTGGGGGGCAGCGGGCTTCAATTGCACATCGCAACAGAACATGGTGACGCCGGAAGTCATTTCCATCCAGAATGGTGATTCAGTTTCACGGTTTGGCATCTCTGAACACCGAAGTCCCAAACCCTACATGCTTGAACCCATGAAATCCATACCTGGGCTTTGGAGTACCATACTTTAATACTTTTTTCCTTAAAGAAACCCTTATGAAATAGAAGTTTATACTTTTTTCTCCCTGGTTACTTAAAAGCCCAGATAAGGGTTCGGGGACTGAGGTGTGGTGCTTCTGTCTCAACCATCACAGCCTCTACATGCATCGATTGAAGACATTGGTTGAGGAGCCCTGATCTCCCTGGTTACTTAAAAGCCCAGATACTGAAAACCTAGATGCCTGGGTCACCGCCCCCTGCAGCCCGGACGGCTTAAGGCCGAAACGGCCGGACCGACCTGCTTTAAGAATCCTGAAACCCAAACCCTAAACCCTAAACCCTTAAACCCTAAACCCCTAAACCCTAAACCCCTAAACCCCTAAACCCTAAACCCTCTGAAATCCCAAACCCAGATTTTCCTACAGCCCTCTCAACTTCAAGCCTTTCTAAGAGCCGAAGCTCTCCTTCTATCCTTAGCTTTTTCTTTAATAGGTTTTGCAGAGGGCTTTAAACGGGATCCTTAAACGGGTTCGAAAAGGGATCTATAGGGCTTTATGGTCTAAGAAATCTCAAACGAAGACCGTTAAACCCTATGTCAACCCTAACTCCTAGTTTTCTAAACCTAGGAACTCGGCGAATTTAGAGGCCTCTGACCCTGACGGCCACAGCGATGTGGCCGCTCCTTTTTCGGATGAGCAAAAGAAGGAGATCCACTGACTGACGACGCGAACTCACAGCTTCGTCACGCGCTCATCGCTCTACGACCCCTTAGACAAGAAGTTTGGCGCGTTGCTGTGGCACGCCTCGATGGAGAGGACAAAAGCGCAGCAGTGGAAGAGGGCCTGCTGGAGAAAGTTCGTCAATAGATTGTTGGCTGGAGGCAAGCTGGGGGAGCGGGGGGTAAAAATGAAATTCCACCCTTTCATCTCACCTTTGCCCAACTGGATGCCTGGTGCGTGCCTGGGATGCGGAGCCGGAGCCGTTCTGTTGTAGGCTTCTCCGCAAGGCGGGTGTTCAGGGGACTAAATTTTACATAGGTTTTCATGAGGGTAACTTAGCGTTTAAAAGGGCTTTGGTAAGAGTTTGGGGTTTAGGGCAGGGGCTTAGGGTTTAGGACAAGGCAAGGAGCTTGCACTTAGAGTTATTTGTACTTAAGTAGGACCACACCACTAACGGCGCCTAAAGCTGAGAACCTGACAACAGGGCCTCGTCTGAATAAGTACCACTGATACACCCTTATTGCCTATGTCCAATCCCCTCAATTTTACCCCAACTTCTCAGAGCTGCAATTACGGGTTTACCCTTGCCCTTTTCTAATTCTGCCGTCTCCCGTTCCCTATACTGATGCATCTCTCTTTCCTTATTAGAGTTCCGAAAATGTTATTCCATATATTAAGGCCCTTACTCAACCTTAGTGCTACTTACGAGGTCCCCCGTTTCACAGTAAACCGAACCCACACGAGGCCAGAGCACTCCTCTGCGTTGACTGCGTCACGGAGGCGGCAGCTGGGGTTCTGTTTTGTCGGCCTCCATACTGAGTTATTGGGTTCTGTAGGGTTCTGAAGATATAAACAACTACATGAAACGAATCCGTCCTTCGCTGTTTGCATACTTACCTGTTTGTTTGTCGTTCCATCAGGCTTTATACCCTAAACCCTAAACCCTAAAGGGCTTCGCAAGGAGTCTTAGAGCTTTTGGGTTATCGCTTGTAGCTTCCATTCGGTTTAGGAGGGTGTGTTTGCCCGGTGAGGCTTAGGGCTTTGTTTGTGGGTTAAGGGCTTAGGGATGCAAACGAGGGTCTGGGACTAAAAAGAGCATTTGAGGGGCTGATGGGTTAGAGTTTAGACACAGTCTGGAAGAGTTTTATAGACAGTTACAGCATACTACACTGCTCTAGGTTATACATGTTCTAGGCTTCACGGTTTAGGTTGCATGTCTCGGCTTTTAGGATGCAGGCTTCAGTTTAGTTTAGGGTTTAGGGTTTAGTTTCTGGGCGTCAACGTTTCGACAGTTCAAGGTTTCAGGGGGGTGAGGTTGACTTGGATGGGTCGCGGTTGGTGTCTTCGGTGCGGAAATGTGAGACCCCTGGCTGCTGAGGAGCAAAATTCAGAATCCCTCTTGTCCCGCTGTGAGGTGTATACCGTAGCTTCAATTAGCTCCCACAAGTTGGGCTGTTCTGGTCTTTGGGGGCATGCGGAAGTGGTCGCCAGCCAGGAAAGCCTTTGCACAACATACCAGGGACCCAAAGCCGTAAACAAAGATATGTCTGCTCGCATTCGCGAAAAAACTCGTATGGACCCCATATATCCCCAGGGCAGCTTTAGAAACCCCTCCAACCCTCCATAGTCAAAGGGGTCGGAGCAATTAGTAATGGCCCTCCCCGATAGTCAAACTCTGCATACTAGTACAAAGCGCCCCAATTTCTACTAGTCTAATCATGGCTCTGCCAAATGGTATGGAAAACCAAAGGCATTAATACATTATTTAAGAAAACTGTCATTGCTACTATTAATATAAGGACCCTACAGAAGAGGCGTAAACCCTCAGCCCTAAACGACAACACACCAGATGGCTACCCCGGAGCTCGCGTCCATGGCCGTAAAGAGTGCTCTGGGCGTGTCCCCGGAAGACCTTCTGAAGGCGGCAGAGCGTGGTAAGGAGGGTTTGGGGGTCATATTGGGTTCTACATTGGCTGAACCGGTTTTGCAGTTTACCCGAAAAGTTCACTCTAGCTCATAGTTCTGTGGGGTGTAGTAGGGCTTACGGCTCAAGGGCTTTGAGGGTCCTGGGTGCTCAGACAAGGGTTTTGCAGACCTTGAGACTTGAAACACCGCCCAGAAAAGGGAGTTTCCGAAAATTAGGGGTTCCTTATTTGGGGTCCTTATAATAAGGATCCTACTAATTAGGGTACTATATTATGGTCCCCTGTTTTCGGAAACTCCCAAAAGAGCTAGGCCCTAAACCCTAAGCCCTTTAGACCACAGGAAGAAGCCAGGCCCTGGCCCAAAACCCCAATCCATAACCCTTGCCTCTCAGCTTTAGACATCATGCAGCTACCCATAGGCCCCAAAGTAGTTCCTTTTTGGGGTTCATATTTGGAAGTCTATAAGGTAATCCCATGGGTAGAAGCCTAAGAGACCCCTGGATTTAAGGTAATATATAGAAGCCAAAGTAATTACCTACATTATTCCTTCGGGCTCCCTATTATAACTAGACTATGAAGGAGCCTTAAACCCCATGCTACTTATTAAGGCTTCTATAGTATCTGATGGTTGTTTCACGGGTCGTACTGTTGATGGACAAAATCCTGCATGACCTTAAGGACTCTAAACTATGGGAATTATGGTATATTCCTTATAATGGGTAGTGCAGGATTTTGTCAATCAACCGTAGGTCTAGCGTGGAGGGGCAGAGTCCGGCCTGGTGTTGGCTGCTCAGGGCCTCAAGGCTTGCTAAAAGGGACGCTAGCCTTAACCCTGCAGAACCTACCTTTTTAGGGTTCCTTATTATGGTTTCCTTATATAAGTCCTTAAAAAGGTAGGTTCTTCAGGGTTAAGGAGAAGTGTTCTTATAAGGATTGTACTAAGGAGTGGGGCTTTCTCCTCTGTTGAGGCTGCAAAGTTTCGTCCTGAGGTTTTGGTCGGCTTGCATTCACGTACGTCCAAGGAGGCCCTGCACCTTGCACCACATGGCGAGTCCGAGTACTGATATTGTAGAGTGTTAGGCCCCAATACTCTATGTTTAAATAGCTTTTGGTGACTACCTGAACCCCAAAAGTATGTACAATGTAGAGCAATGGCCTCTTTAGAAGTATTGGGCCATTATTTTGCTTACTTTTGGGGCCTTTGGGGGTTTGGATAAAGAACGAGTAATTCGGCACTTTGTCGGCTTGAGAGTCTGTAAACCCCGTAATGCCCGAAAAACCCTCAAAACCTAACAACCCTAGGCATTAACGCCCCCCGGACTGGCTCAGGGCGAGGCCAGCTTGGCTGCTTAGCTGCCCAAGTTCAGCGGTTTAGGGTGCAGGGTTTAGGGTTTAGGGATTTGGTAGGGTTCAGGCTGGATTGGGGTTCCAAGCAGCGTCTATCTTACCATAACAGAAAATTATTAAAAGATTTCTCTGCAGGGCCCGTATTGGGATTGTGTTTTGCAGATTGTGGTACGGAGTAGAGCTAAAGGTTCAGGTTTTATGGCTTGGGCTTTAGGGACCACAGTGCATAGGCTTCAGTGATCGAGGGGTTGGGGTTTTGAGCTGGGAGGGTGCTTCGTGGCTTGGGGTTGGAGGCAGAGGCTTTTGGGGTGTAGTGTAGTGTGCAGATGCACATAGACAGAGGTACATGTCCATGGTTATGATATGTTGTTTAGAGTTTAGGGTTGGCAGGGCAGTATTACAAAGTAAGGAAGACACTTACGTACAAAGCCCACGTAGTATGATGAGTTTCATAACATCCCTACAAAGGCTATTCCCAATTTTCCGATATGCTCGTGTCAGCCTTGAAGCATGTAAGGTATAAACCCCCAACCCTTAAACCCATGTATCCTAGACCCTAAACCCCTAAACCCTAAACCCTAAGTATTCCTTAAACCCTAAACACCTAAGCCGCAAACCCTAAGGTATTGGAGAACTGGTACCACCTGCTGCCTGCCAAGCTTTCGAAGATGCCACTCTGCAACCGATTGTCAGCACGGCTAAGGGTGTGCGGTTTAGGGTTTAGGGTTTAAGGTTGAGGGTTTAGGGCTTGAGGTTTAGGATTTAGGGTTTGTAAGCTCTAAAACAGGGCTTATGGGTGTGAAAAGGCCGGTATAGCGTCTTGACAGGCTTTATCAGGGGTTTGAAGGTCTAGAGTTAGGCATCCAAGCTCAGGATTTGGGAGTTGACTGTGTAGGGAATGCAACAGGAAGCTTTTCACGGCTAATCCAAGAGCCCGTCCCGCCTCAGAATTGTGGGTTTAGTTTCGTTGCCTCCTGGCAAATCCCGGTCGAGAATGCTTGACGTCCATCTGGTTCTAACGCCCGGAGACAACGACGAGGCCAGCAAAGATCGTAGACCCAGGTTCCCCTAAACCCTAAACCCATCACCAGAACACGAGGTCAGAGTCCTGGAGCCCGTTCAATTGCTAGCACGCTCAGAGTCTCCAAGATCCCGGAATTCGGTTGAGGCTTTATTTGAGGGCCCCTTTTCAGGGTTCTACCCAGAGTAGTTCCTTTTTGGGGTTCATATTTAGAATTCGAAAAGCTAATCACCAAAAGGAACTACTTTGGGGCTTATGGGTAGATACCAACCCTAAACCCTAAACCCTCAAGAGCAGGATAAATAGAAATTGTGTGAATCTCGCTTCGAATTGAACTGCCTCTTCAATAGTTTCGAACTTTCCCTAAACGTGCGCGAAAACAACCCAGTGGCAGCCCAGCCCAGCCCAGCCAAAAAGCACAAGCAAAAAGCAGAACCCGCCAGCCGTCCAAAGCAAAACCCGGCAAAACCCCGCAAAACTCCGGACCCAAACCCTATACAATTTCTATTGCGCGAAAACAACCCAGCGACAGCCCAGCGGCAGCCCAGCCCAGCCCAGTCCAGTCCAGTCAAAAAGCAGAAGCAAAAAGCAGAACCCTCCAGCCGCCCCCCAAGTCCAAAAATCAAACTGCAACAGCAAAAGCAAAAGCCCGGCAAAACCCCCCAACACTCCGGACCCAAACCCTATACAGTTTCTATCAAAATCCTAATATACGGCCACCAGGAAACCTTTATTAAAACTACCCAGCCCGCAGAGCCCAGAGCCCAGCCCAGAGCAAACCAGAGCCCGCGAGCCCACAGCCCGGAGCCCACAGCCCAGAAAACAAAAGCAAAAGCAAAAACCCGGCAAAACCCCCCACAACCCCCCAAAACTCCGGACCCAAACCCTATACAATTTCTACAAACCGGTTTGGGCATGTTGAGGGTCCAGGGTGCGCATCCCATCCGATTTACACGCGTAACCTTATGTGCGTAGTTGTCAAATTTAGGGTCCCTTGTTGGGTACCCTAAATAATAGGTGCCGTATTATATTAAGGACCCAGAAAGGGACCCTAATTTTGACAACCACCCATGTGAACTGCTTTACTTCATCTCTATGGGCTCTGGAGGGCGGTTGGGTTTTTGGGAGGTTCAAGTAAACCCTGACAAGGCCTGAAGCACAACACTATGCAGTGAACTTTTCATAAATCCCAGGTGCATAGACCCTTCTCCAAGATCAAACCTGACCCACAAACCTTAAACAACCCTAAACCCCTAAACCCAAAGCCCTTAACTCTAAGCCCTAAACCCTGATACCTTAGGCCCCTAAACCCTAAACCTAAACCCGAAACCCTAAACCCTAAACCCTACACAAGCATCTCTGGTCGCAGAGGCTTGCGAGCGGTGACTTTGTCGAGTCCTGTCTGGCAGACTTTCAAGAGGTCTCAAGGGTTTAGCATTGGGGCTTCAGGGCGCATCCTTAGTAGCTGACTGAAGACACTTTACACTTTTTGGGATAATACTACCCACTATAAGACTAAAAGTGTACACTTTTTGGGGCTTATGAACTCGGCAACCAAGCATCTGTTGGGGCCTAGGCCATAAGCAATCACCGTAAGACCGGTAGCCCAAAGTAAGTTTCATTTAAATGTGTAGATGTTAAAGCGCCTTTACAGCCACAAGCAGGTATTATTGGTAGACTTGCAGCCCTGGGGTTATACAACCTCATAAAATCTAAGCCATTTACAGGTGGGTAGTTTCCCATAAGCCTCCCATACCACTCCTATAAGGTAAAGGGGGTCTTATGGGAGTACTATGGAAGAAGAACTACCCACCTGTAAGGGGCCTCTAATAAAATCCGCTGTCGGGGCTTAGGCTCTGCAAGTTTCAGGGTTGCTCCAGCGGCGATTCAGTCTCCGGCGCAGGAGCCGACAGTGCCAGCTGTTCCGTTGAAAGAGGGGTCAGGGTTTCGTCGTTTAGGGTTTAGGGTTTAGGGGTTTCGGGTTTATGGTTTGGGGTTTAGGGTATCGGGACAAGGGACTCCAAAATGTCACCTAATCATAGGATCCTGTATCTCAAAGGGGGCCCTCGCGATAGATCCTGAAGAGTGACAGTAGCCGCTGTGTAAGACGATTGTGAAGCCCATGCAGATCCTTAAAAGGTTCGTTCAAGCCCTTTAGAAGTCTAATTTTGCCGGTCTTGTGGGATATCATGGGATATATAATATGATTCTGACCCTGAAGCGCCAACCTTAACCAACCAAAACCTACTTTCTTGTAGGGTTCCTATGAATTCCATGTTATTGTGTATAATAGGAACCTACAAAAAAGTAGGGTTTGGTAGTTTACGGAACACCCTAAACCCTAATTCCCGAAACCCTTAAACCCCGCATTCCCTAAACCCGAAACCCTAAACCCGTATTCCCTAAACCCTAAACCCTAAACCCCAATCAGGGCCCCTCTGCTGCTCGCAGGTGTCGGGTGGCCGCCAGCTGGCCATCGAAGATGCTGCGGCGCCTCGGTTTAAGGGGTTTAGGGTTTTGGGGTTTCGGGTTTAGGGGTTCAGGCTTTTAGGGTTTAGGGTCTAGGGGTTTAGGGGTTTGGGGTTTGCAGTTTGGGGGTTTAGGGTTAAGGGTTTAGGGGTTTTAGGGTTTAGGGTTTGGGGTTGCGATAACGGTTTGGACGTGGTTAGAAGGTTTTACAAGCGAACATAGTGCAAGGTAGGTTTACACGTGGTTTGCCCTGTGCCACTATGCAAGCATCCGTAACTATAAGGTTCTAACCTTACCAGCCTAACTTGCTTGTAGCAGCACGGCTTGCCCTAGCATTCTGCGCGTTTGGGGCCTCATTGCTCAGACCTTGGTCTGCACGCTGATCAACGGCTTGCGCTCCGAACCACCGCTGAGTGTGACCGAGGCCTCTTGCAGCGGCTTTTCAGGGGTGTACTTCTGTTCAGAAGAGAAAGTTCAGCACGACTTAATGCAAGAATACTTTTCGAGTCTCTAACAGGAATGTGTTCAACAACTTGTGGGTGATTGGCGGTGCTGGATTCGGTAGGTATGCTATTGCTCAAACCACAACACAAAACCCCGCTTCAGTAAAAACCTGTATGAGCGGAATTCTCAAAAGGCACCGTTGCCCGCGTCAACGCGGAATACTCTCGACTCTACCTAGAGGAACAGCTTGACACTGAACACGGCACATTGAACTGTTTTAGGTACCGTGGTTACTTTAGGTAGATCTTGGTCTTGCACACCAAACCACACCCCTTCAAAACAAATGCGATCCCAACTCCCACACTCGAAGCCCTCAAACCATTGCAGCCCGTCCCCAGCGAACAACCACAGAACCCAGAACCCAGTACCTGTCAATGATCAAGGAATATCCCGAGAATCGTGGCAAGAAGCCCTATACAGTTTAAGGCATCTTCCCCAATTGATGGCGAATTGGGCTCCCTGCGAACGGCTGCATGTATTGCAGGAGCGGTGTCGGAAGCTGGCAAAGAAGTTCGACGTGGATGCGTTGTTCTTCGTGGGACCAGAGGAGGGACTTCTTTAAAGGTACATATGCTTATTGATGGTTAAAGGCTTTGGCTCTTGGCGCTATAGAGAAATTCAGTGTTACATAAGGATACATGGAGTCGTTACGTGTTGAGAAAGGGTGGTTTCTGGTGAGAAGACTACAAGGGCTATTTTTTTTTGAAGGTTTGGGGTCCAGTTTGTTTTGAAGGTTTAGGGTTTAGGGTTTAGGGTTTAGGATACACCCCAACAGCACCCCAACTGCTGCAAACCTTAAATTCTAAACCTGACGAGTATTCGAAACTCATAACACCCTATCCAATGCTACAAACTCCACCCAAAACGATCCTGGTAAACCCAGCCCAGTATATGGTAATTAATTACCAGAAGGTATACTTGATGATGTTGTAAGGGTTTAGGGTTAACCGCTTTTTGGAGGGGGGGAAGATTAAGTAAGGGCGAAGGAGTTTGGGCTTGAGTTTAAGGCTTTGCCTTTGGTTTAGGCGCGAGTGTTGAAGGCTTGTTGATGTGGGATGATTTACAACGTTTGTGATGGACTTTCCTGCAATCCCTAGAAATAGCAGGCCGGTTTAGGGTTTAGGGTAAGAGGTATATTCTATTGGTCCCACAACCTCGAACGACATGCGGAAACCGGACCCACAGGACTTCCTCGACTTGCTCCGTTACGTGGCAGCCGTTCGCCACACGGAAGTCCTGATGGGAAAGTGAGGAGACGAATACACCAACTCAAGCCCCATCAAAACCGTCGCTCTAGAACCAGAAGATGCAATTGCAGACCTATTGTATGGATGCCTGCATATAGATATCTCCTTCTTTGAGGAAACCTCAATAACGTGTTTTTCAGTTTATCCTCCACCTCTGACATCTTCAAAGAGCAAGTCCTCAATTCTGAAGCGCCTTGAAGAATGAACGTGCGAAACAGTAAAACCGCGAAGCCCTCGGGTTTAGGGTTGCGGGTTTAGGGTTTACCTTAACCCCAAATAGCCTAATTACCTTTTTCAGGACTTATATAAAGAAATCATATTAGGGAACCCTAAAAAGGTAGGTTATCTGGGGTCCAGGTAGTGTTTGAGGGGAGTGGTGTTATAGAGATTTAGGTGTGAATGTCGACCTTAAGGCAATGGAGTTCCACACCCGATACCCGAAGCCCGAACGCTTCCCAGAAAGCCTTGGACAACAAGGGTAGAGGGGATTTGTTTTGGCACGATCCTCCCATGCATGAGTCTCACCATTCGGCTGGATGCGAGTGGATTTGCGGTGCCGTCACGCGTTAGCGCTTGCAACAGGAGATCCTGGCATATGCTTTACTATAAGCTCCTTTTAAATTATTTTCATTGTTCTCATATAACACCCAAGAGAATATTTTCATGAAAAAGCAAAATGTTTATTCTGGTTCTAAGAGTGGTCTAGTTAAGATATGAACCTAGGGATGCTGATTCAGAGTCATACCAAACTGTGCATCACCCCCGTTTATTGCTGACCTCGGCACGGTCTACATGGCCTCCCCAAGGTACCCTAGTTTTAGCGACAGAGCTCGTTTGGTTCTGAATAGACACTTAGCAACGTAGTTGGGTGTGCTAGGCGAGTCCTGCAAGCCCACAGCCAACCCGAGACCAATCACAACGCTCTGTTATCGGGGTCGCTGTGGGGTCTACTTTAGGGGTCGGAATACTTACGAATGCCATTACTGTAGGGCCCAAAACTCTGTTCCAATCATTAAGGCCCCGAAATTATGTCGCGTCGGTGGTGCAATCCTTCAGGAAAACACAGAGCGAGCCTATTTTGGCGAACCGTGCTCGTGGCAACCAGCATCTCATTCCTCGCATCTGATCCGGAGCCACTCAATGGCCCCGAAAAGTGGGATTTGTAGGGTTTAGGGGTTTCGCTGGTTTAGGGGGGTGAAAAAAAGGCTAGGTTAGTTCGGGTTTGGGGTGTTGCATTGAGGATCCTATCACAAGGACACTTACCGAAAATTCCCGGCAGCTTGCTTCATCCCACGTTCGGGGACCGTTGATGCCACCTTCTCGATCTCTGAGACCCAGGGCCTGAAAGAGCAGCCGCTACCTTTGCGATTTTAGGTTGGAATATGGGAGTTTCCCAACAATATGGGGTAATTACCTTATTTTGGGGTCCTTATAATGAGGATCCTACTATTTAGGGTACTATCTTAGGGTCCCCTATTTTCAGAAACTCCCATATAGAAGCCTGAGTAATTACTACTGTTTAAGACCACTCCTCAGGGCTCCCCTTAGTAGCTGAGTGGATACACTTTACACTTTTTGGGATAGTAGTACCCACTATAAAACTGAAAGTGTACACTTTTGGGGGCTTATGAACTCAGCAACTAAGTCCCTATTATGACTATACTATAATCTGCGCCGAGACCCTATTCTACACATGAAGGCGCCTCTATTAGGGCTTAGGGTTATTCGTTTGATCCCTCAGCAGATAAACTCTCTCATGTCCCTAAAACTGAAACCCTAAATCCGAAAACCCGAAACCTGAAACCATACGTTTTGCACATGTATCTGGTTAGGAGTCTGTATTTCGTCAGCAGTACAAGACCGTGTTCGACTGGAACTAACCGAGTAGTTTGATGCCCTCGCATTTGGTTTGGGGGTGTAGGGCGTAGGTTTCACCTTCGAAGCAGCAAGTTCGTGAGCTGCGCACCCTTTCATATGTGAGCCTTACTAGAAGCCTGATAATGACCCCAGAGACCGCAATCCTACTCCTTGTATCCTATACCCTCACCCGACCCCCGGACTGCATAAATCTTATGCATCCGCTGGCCTTTATAAGAGGTTCGATCCTCGCAACATAGCGATTGCAGCCAGAAGGAATCCATAAAGTACGCTTTGAGTTCTAATTGAGGACGTCTTTCTAAGGGTCCTAAGATTTGATGAATTAAACTACCTCGGAAAGCAAAAACCTTACACAGGTCCTTAAACAGTTTGTTTTTTGGCTTCAGATGAACCCTGCTAATCCTCAACCCCCGAACCCTCTAATCCCGCAGTGCTCAAACCCGCAACTGTTCTTGGAGCCACTGGGCTCAGAGCGGCCCAAGATGGGACGCGCGCAGCCCTTCCAAGAAGCCGGTCAAGAAGAAAAGCAAGTTTTGCGGTTTGAGGTTTCTGGATGCAGGTCAAGAGCCGGAACAGGCACCCCGAAGCAAGGAAAAATTCACGGCAGTGTCTGGGTTGAAGATTTATATATACATATATATATGTATGTATATATATATATATGTGGCTGGGGCTCTTGCGGCCCAGGGCTGTGTCTAGGGTTCCAGAAGCAGAGTTTTGGGTTTTGGCGTCTGCCTGGAAACCCCGACATTGTAGAATAATGGCTTTTTATAGGTCTTGGGAATTATTTTGCCTACTCTCGGGGTTTAGGTAGGGCTTAGCTTTTGACGGTGTAAGGACGTATCAGGGTATAGGGTCTTAGGCTTAAGCCTCTCTTCGGGGTACTTAGAAATAGTTTTCAACTCTTGGTTCCTATAATCCCTAAGAAACAGCCAAAACTACATTTTTTTTGCACGAAATGCTCTATGAACTTTTCTGGAAAGACTCATGAAAGGAACACAAGGTTCCAGGGCGCAATAAAAAAATATCAAGTGCAGAAGTCACTGGGCGTATTCGGCTCAAGCCGCAAACGATGTGGAGATCCTAGTTCGGGTTTTTTTTGGACTTAGGCATGGGCGTTTAGGGGTTAGGGGTTCAGGGTTTTGGGTTCAGGGGGTTTAGGGATTTGGGGGTTTAGGGTTTCAGGGTTTTTGGGCTTAGACCTTTGGGGTTTACGGCTTTGGGGTTTAGGGTTTAGGCTGGGGGTCGATTTTTTTCACCCGGCCTCCGGAAGCTACACCTTTTGTCGATTTCCTTTGGGTTCTGGAACTATAGGTTTCCCAGAAGTACCCTTTTGCTGTTTTTCCTTTCGGGTTAGCCAACCAGAACCTACTTGGCTGTAGGGTCGCTATAATTTCCATGTATGGGAGTTTCCGAAAATTAGGGGTACCTTATCTTGGGGTCCTTATAATAAGGATCCTACTATTTAGGGTACTATATTGGGGTCCCCTATTCTCGAAAACTCCCATATATATATAATATAGGAACTTGCTTTAGATTGTGGCAGGTATCTGCGCTCCCGGCATTTACAAACCTAAACTCTTTTGCCTCTCAGGGCTTTTAGAGATTTAGAAGTTTCAACCGATGCGAGAGACATAAAAATACAATAGTTTATACTATAACATTATTCAATAAACCTGTTGCTGTTTTCTGGCCGAGGTTCGTCCCGGTTGGCCTCCACTGCCACACCGAGGAAGGAGGCAGAAGCCAAAGCAACGCCGAGGAAGGACGCTGAGGCCACCATTCAAGGGTATGGTAGTCGAAGCCAGGAAGTTGGAACGTCATTTTCCTCATGATCCTAATGTATGCGGTTTGGAGTTTAGGGTTTGAGGGTTCGGAGTTTGGGCTGGTACAGAGTCTAGCTTTCGGGTTTAGGGTGACTGCAGTCGACAGGACTATAGACGCCCTAAACCCTAAACCCTAAACCGACGCCCTCCCGCACAGGTGAGCTCACAAGCAGATGCGGAGATGCAGGCCAGCCGAACTCCGGAAGCAGAAATTTCGACTCTGGGGTCAAAGGGGCTTCGGGTTAAGAACCCTAACCCTAAACCTTGAACCCTAAACCCTAACTCAACCCTAAACCCTAAACCCAGCGATTTTGGGTGTTGGGTCTTGGGGTCTGGATCACCCTCAAGGTCTGGGATTTATGCACGATGGATCCAGGAGTCCAGTCTTCAGTTTTATATAAGGGTTTAGGGGTTAGGGTTTAGTGGTTTAGGGTTTAGTGACTTTAGTGGTTTAGGGCTTAGGGGTTTAGGGTTTAGGGTTTAGGGGTTTAGGGGTTTAGGGTTTAGGTGTTGAGGGTTTAGGGGTGTTTCTGACCTTGTTGGATTGTGGTTACCTTGAAAGGGGAATGAAGCCCTAAACCCTAAACCCCATAGTTTTGTGTAGGGGAATGTTACTGTTATGTTTACCTGCCCTGGGCGCTACTCGCATCCCATTGGCCACGCCAACTTTGCCTAGTCAGACCTAGTGGTTCCGACCGCCCCTTTCAATCGGATGCCACCTCAAGCAAGCGTTGTGTAACTGTTTTGTGATTCCCGCTCTCTTCATAAAACTTGTCGTCACACATGGTCATTGCCAAGGCAAGCACTTCTTCAGCCCACTTATGTCTCCGTCTCCCGACCGGAACGGTCCCGCCCACATTTTAAGCTCTGGGAAGCCTTAAAACGAAACACTGCGGGTGGGCTGGTCTTGCGGCCTTCGCACGATGTGCCCCAACAGCTTATGGTGTGGACTTCATCACTCAGCAATGGTTCGTTCAGTTTGGTTCTTACGGCTTCGGTGGAGGTCTGTGCTACTCCAAAATTGAAAGTTTAAAACCTTTTACCAACACTCCACTTTAAACCACGGAATGGACGCACTTCACTTTTCCCGCTACGTCCACTGTCTTGAGCCTCCGTTTGACCTACGGATGCACAGTGGTGANTCCACTTTAAACCACGGAATGGACGCACTTCACTTTTCCCGCTACGTCCACTGTCTTGAGCCTCCGTTTGACCTACGGATGCACAGTGGTGAGACATGCGATATCAGGCTACAATACCGGCGACGCTTCAAATGAAATGCTTGTTACGCCCTCTCGAAACGAGGTGGTTGTTTCACCTTGCTTCGACTTCAAACATTCGACCATCGTTCATTTGTCGCATGCTCATATGAGCGTCTTCACTTCTCACACGCTTCACTTTGAGCATCTTTATCACTTCGTTTTCACTTTGCTTGGTCGTAGTGGTCGTAGTCGATCTTCTTTGTAGTCCTGTAATGGAAAATGTAAAACTGACCATTGTGTTTCACAACAGTCGCACTTCAGAACTCAGACGAAAACATGCGCTCTCATGTCGCGGTTCGCGAGGTAGTCTTGTCGAAACTCTCACCTCATTCGGCATTGCTTTTCAGCTAGCATCTTTCACAACCTTTGTTGTGATCGTAGTGCTCGTGGTGCACCTTTTGGCGTATGCTTTTCAGCACAAAAGTTTTCGTTGGCTTCAGCCTCCAGCCTTAGCTCTTTTCGCACGGCTTTGTTTCGTGCTTTTCTTTGTGAAACAGTGGTGCGTTTAAACCACTTTGTTTGGGCTTTCGCCCTCANACAAAAGTTTTCGTTGGCTTCAGCCTCCAGCCTTAGCTCTTTTCGCACGGCTTTGTTTCGTGCTTTTCTTTGTGAAACAGTGGTGCGTTTAAACCACTTTGTTTGGGCTTTCGCCCTCATTCTCCTTTCTCACATCTTTGACCCTTGTTTATACTCCTGGTCTCGGAGTTTTCTGTTCGACCCCTTGTTTATACTCCTGGGTACGGAGTCTTTTG
>BGNK01003853.1:1388-27635 GCA_003297005.1 Symbiodinium sp. clade A Y106
CCCATCCACCTCCCACCCACCTCCCCCCTTGCCACCTCCCTTCCCGCACCTACTGCTGGTTTTGGTCGACAGTTTGGGGTTTCGGGATCCCCGCGGTACCTTCAGTAGAGCCCGTTTTGGCTGCATAAACAAGCAGTGAGAGTCGAAGTCTACAATTTACTGCTTCGCTGAAGTTGGCCAATTAGTCTCCCAAAAAAACTCAGCTCCAAAATATGATCCTAAACTAAAGTGCCTCGTTAATACACAGGTCCATGGCACCGTTAATTGAGCTTCCGAAGGCAATTTTGTAGCCTGATAAGGTCGGATTATTACAATGCAAAGATACTTAGAAACCCAAGGGAACTCTTCCGAAAGCACTGTAGGGGCCTGATTGGGTCGGGATCTTATAAGAATACGGTACAGCGATTATAAGGAACTTTAGGGAACTGTCTTGCGAATTACTCAGGCCTCTATATTAGCCTCCCCTCGTCTGGCGGCCTCCACCCTTCGCTCCCCATGAGGTCAACATTTACTTATGTAGAGCTTCCCGAGCTTTAGTTTTTCGAAGAGGGTTTTGGGATGTGTTTTGCACTTTACTTAGCCTAAACCCTAAATGAACCCTACATTGGGGCCTGCTGTCTCGCTGCTCTTCATTTTTTGGGGCCCTCCTGTGAAACCCGTTCGGCTTGCCTTGCTCAGGCTTAGCAATACCGGGGGGAAGGGAGGGTATTGCGGGTTTAGGGCTTAGGGTATAGCGATTAATTAGGGTTCGGGTTTAGGGTTCAGGGGTTGAGAAGCTGCGAGTTTCTATGCGGCTTCAGGTTTCTTATAAAGGTTGGGCTTCTTGGTTGGCTTCTGGGGGGTGGTCAATGTCGGTGGCTTTCTCCCGATGCTTTAGCTCTTAGCAATATCGATGCGAGA
The DNA here is from genome assembly GCA_003297005.1 of Symbiodinium sp. clade A Y106. NCBI lineage: Eukaryota > Dinophyceae > Suessiales > Symbiodiniaceae > Symbiodinium > Symbiodinium sp. clade A. Next base: position 2,289 of record BGNK01003853.1, read on the forward strand.
ACTAGTGCAGGTTGCTGGTCTATGCGGGACCTCTTGGGCAGAGCCCGGTATGCCCGGATCCTCAACGGTGTTGCTCTATCGAAATCCAGGCATGGTCTTTCAGAAAGTTGGGTTTGGGGTTTCTCGAACATGAGCCGTGTAATTGGTAGCTTACCAAGTCTTAGCTCTACCCCTCTTGCAGCCCAAAAACCTCAGATTGTCTAATACAGCTGCATTCATGATTGGAGAAATGGTGCGAGAGCTTTGGGACGAGAGTTTCCAACGGTCTATAAGAAGGTATTCTTGCTTTTCGAACTGTATTGGACTTAGACGGGGAGGTCACTATACTGGAGAATACCCTAAGCCCCCTAAACCCTAAACCCTAAGCCCTAAACCCCTAAAGCCCGACAGACCGGGACTGTAAACCGTAAACCCAGTACCCTGATGCACTGAACCCTAACTCTTACTAGTTAGTCTAGGGTTTAGGGTTTAGGGTTTAGAGTTTAGAGTTTAGGGTTACCATGACCCTGAAGAACCTACCTTTGTAGGGTTCCCTATTATGATTTCCTTATATAAGTCCTTAAAAAGCTAGGTTCTTCAGGGTTAAGGTAACGGTACTAGTTAGTCAGACCCCGATGAGTAAGACTTGGGGATTGGGGCCGAAGGGAATTGGTTCGGGGTCCTAGAGGCTTCAGGGCAGGAAAGCACTGAGCATGGCAAGTTTGTGGGTTGGGAGGCCTCCAGAGGTGGGATGAAGGTAGGTAGGACGAAGGATACCCTGATATCGGGACTCTTGTTTGGGATTACCCCACCTACCTTCATCCTACCCCTTGAGGCCCCTGACCCCTGGTAGTCTGCTTGGTACGGACGTTCCCGTTGCGACCAATCCTCGTACCGGAGACCATACCAAAAGGACGAACGTGCCAGGAGACGCCCTGTCAGAATCTCCACATGCAACTCCGTTTGCCAATGATATCAATGCTGAAACCTCGGCTTAAATCGAGCATGACGGTTGAGGAAGAAACCTTAAGTTACCATATTAGGGATCTATCGTAACAGGCGGCCAGCCCCGAATCCACGGACAAACGAATGGAGGTGTCGCTCAATCCCTCAGCCGGATGATCCTAAACCCTAAACACCGAAACCCCTAAACTCTAAACCGAGTAAAATAGTATGGATTCGCATTATTATGTCAACTTAATTTGTTCTTCAATAGCCGGGCCGAAGAAAGTTCAAACTTGCGAAGATAGACCAAATCCATAAGGCCAAAAGGTTTAATCATTAATCCAATTCGCGATCTGAGTACACCATGAGATTCCCTCAATCCTAAACCCTGCAGGTTCATCGTTTGTGGATTTCGAGTAGCTCAAGAGCAGGCAGCTCAAGAGCGGCAAAACAACTAGCTGTTCAGGACCTGGTAAGTTAATCGGTACCTTCCATGATAAGACGAATACTTTTCATGTTAGTATTAGTATAGTGCTAGTTTTAGTATGAGTATTATTGTGGCTATGTGCACTATTCTTCTTCTTATGCAGGCGTTTTTTTGCTATGATGGGCAGTCTCGCCTGAGCGGTCCTTCCGGCTGACTTGAGCCTGATCTCCAAGACCCTAATGCGGAGCGAGGCTTGTGAAACACGTCCACTGACAGTGAAGGGCTTCCCTTCCTCCGGTGTCACTTAAGTTCAACTATCCTCACTTAAGTTCAACTATCTTCGACCTTAACAGCTAACACAACACTCCAAGTCCTACGGAACCCTAAGCCATGTACCCCAGAAGCCCAAAAAAGGTGTGAGGAACAGAAAGCTCATGGCTTTCTCCGGGGCATTAATTTAGCTGTCAATTGCAGCCAAAGAATCCCCCCCTCTTCTTGGGATCGACAAGACCCACAAAGCAAGGGAGAGCTTACCGACGTAAGCTACTTTGAACTCCGGACTTCGGCTCTTTATAGTGAGTCTTAGCGCAAGCACCTTAGGCTTACGCTAAACCCCAAAAACCTAAACCCTAAACTCCAAACCCTTAGATCTCATCCCTAGAAATGCCCAGCCAAGACCCGGAGTTCGATCGCAGTCGAGAAAACAGGCTCCTGCTGCAACACCGCTGCTCAACTCCGCCCCTCCATCCTAGGATGGAAAGCCCGGGTGACTCTTCCCATCAGCGACATCAACACAAATTAACTAAGACAGAGGCACCTCAAAACCCGAAACCCAAGTGTGGGGGTTAGGGTTCTTTAGGTTCTCAGCGTGTTAGGGGGCAAATGCAGGGCCCTGGTATTTTAGGGTCTTAGCAGGGGCAATCCCGCGAGCCTCTCTGGCAGAGCTTGCCATGAAATTACATGGTTCAGGGTTTAGGGCTTACAGAGGGAAGGTACTGGGTTCTTGCTAAGGAATTAGATTTAGTTAAGTTGCAATAATCGGGATCTATAGCAAACAATGCGGCTTCTTCTAGCTTGTCAGAATCCAGATTACTGAATTGTGGAACGTTGCTTGATTGCCTTGCACGACAGACCGAAACTGGAACAACACGGTGGACAAAAAGCCGATGTATCACGTGGGACACAGCTGTGCGCAAACTTCTTCACATAATGGAATGTTTTTGCTTGTACAGTCCTGGAGAAAATCATCGTTCAGAAACATCTTACCCCAAGCAACCTTTGTTCTACTTGTGGTTCCTGTTCAGAGCCGCGAAACCAACCTCATGTTTTGCTGTTCTAGTCCTGCAGGCAAGGTTAGTGTTCAGACGGTTCAGAGCCCTGTGCCTCCCAACAGGCCCCCAATGTTCAGCACCTAATAATAAGACCACCCTAAACCCTGAAACGTAGAAGTAATCACCCGAAGCCAAACCCTAAATCCTAGACCCTAATCACACCCTGAATCTATCTAAACCCTCTTCACAATCTTCATGGACTCCCGGGCCCATGCAGGGGAGTTGTGGAGAGCATGGTATGCCAAGCTTTCCTAATCCGCATCAGCAGACATGAGTAGCTGAGGGAAACATTCCGTAGTTTGCTAAGTTTCGGGCTCCTTTTTGGTACTTGGAATTAATTACGTGTCAGGTGTTGCTTATTTTGGGGATCCCTCAAAAGGGGATCCTCATCTACAGAACTGTCGCCGCCCATACTGGTATTGAACGTCAAAATGATACTGTCTTTCGTGACCTGCACTTGCGAGGGTGGGCTTAGTGTGTATTGGCTTGATGGCGTAATTTAGGAGCCTGCGAAATTGGAATAAGTTTTTTGAGGGCGGGGAATTATAGAAGGACATTGAGAGCCTTAAGGGGAGGAGACTGGTAACCCTCGGGCAAGCATAAGCCTAAGCTCTAAACCCTCATCCCTAAACATTCCTAAACATTTAGGGCCTTCGGGTGTGTGGTTTAGGCTTTCGAGCCGAGACGTCTGCCAAGCCCAGCGTGATTGCACTCCCTTTCCGAAGATCCGAAGCGCTGGCAGTTTGCCCTCAACTGTGTTTAGGGTTTAGGGGTTCAGGCCCTTCCAGAAGGACTTCAAGTCGGAACTCGCGCGGACAAGACATCACATTTAGGGCTTTTGCTGCTACTGCTGCTGCTGCTACTTCTACGACGACGACTATTTGATTTGTTTCAAAAGCGTGTGGCTTGCCGATGCGGACAGCTTGGCATGTTCCTGGGCTACCGGCTGTCCAGAGTGCCCCCCATCGATAGCAAGGTTAAGGCACAATACGGCAGCAAAAAGGGGAGGGCCGTCACACCCTGGGTGTACGATTGGGATTCTAGGGCTTACAGGTTTTATGAGCCTGGTACGCTTGAGGTTATATAGGGCAGCCCTTAACCAGGGTGGAGTCTGTTGCGGTATCACTGCTCCTGCCCTCGTGATCCCCGAGAAAGGCGGAGACGGGTGTAAACTGCAAGACACCCCAAAACCATCGGATTTAGGGTTTAGGGTTTATCGGATTGAGGGTTTAGGGTGTAAGATTAAGGGTTTAGGGTTTAGGGTTTAGGGTTTAGCGATTAAAAGGGTCTAACGTCTTGGGTGTTAGATGCCCGCAAGTCCAATCAAGCGACAAACGCCAAACCTGCACCTGACCTAAAGCCCTAAACCTTCGGGCCCGCTTCAGTAGTTTAACACAATGTGTATGCACATGTTTGAAAGTACATATATGTACACATCATTAATACATATGTGTACATATATATATACACGCTAATATACAGCTACCTATTTACTCGGTTATGTATGACTATTTATGTAGTACCTATGTGTTTATCTATCCATCTATCTATCTATCTGTCTCTATATATATATGTATATATATATACATATGTATATATATATTTCTATTTATATTTATGTTTATATTTATATTTATATTTATTTAGATACACGCACGCAAACAAATATGTATACAAGGCGAGAGAGGGAGAGAGCGAGGCATGAATGTTTGGAATAGAGCTTTGGGGATTTTGGAGCATATCTGTGAGGCGATACCCTAAGGGTCCAAGTAGTCCCCATTTCAGGATTTTGGGGCTTGTCAGGTACCAAAAACCATAAATAACGACTGCTTGGACCCTTATTGGGGATAGAATTAACGCTACTAATAACAACCAAGAGTTATTCAATTTTAAGACAAACTGGTCTTAAAGTTGAACCTGGGTCACCGAAATTGAGGTAAAGGCGCAGGGGCATATCATAGTACTGGTATCTTCTCAGGCTACTATAGTATAGGGGCGTTGGTCCGGGGTTTGGGCTCCTTTATAGTATACATACAATGGGAAACCCTAAGGAATAATAATGGAAACTATTCCCAGAGGGTCCATATACACCACTATTATGGAATTAGGCCCTAAACGACCATCCCCATTATGGCATAATTGTAGAGTATATGGACCCTCTGGGATTTAAGCTTCTATGTTGAATGATGGACGGCCCGTCCGCAGCTCTGATGTCGTGCGGCAGCACACCCATGGCGCGAGGACCCGGACTCGATCCCTGATTCCTATAAAGAGATCCTAAAAATAACCCTAAACCCCTTTAAAGGGATCCGATACAAACCCTAAACCCCTTTAAAAGGGATCCTATACAAACCCTAAACCCCTTTAAAAGGGATCCTATACAAACCCTAAGCCCTAAACTCCCTTGAAGGGACAGAAGTGGGTCTGACTCGGCCCTGGCAGCCGCGAGTTCGAAGCTCCGCTTGTCGGAAAGCGCCGGCGGTGCTAACCGAGGGGACAGGGCGAAGCCCTCCCACTTTTAATGTAGCTTTGGGGTGCTGTTAAAAGGGTTCCGGTAAGGACTACTAGAAGGGTTCTGGGATGTAGGGGCCTCAATAATTCCAACAGGGTTTGGGGCGGGGGGGGGTATATTACACTATTATTTAAGGCCCCTACATTATACTAAATACGTTAAACAGATGATTGAATGTATAGCAATCTTAAGTTATCTATCTGTGTGACTCTGGGTTGCTAGTACATTTGGGGCGCGGGGTTCCTTCCTTACAGAGCTAATCCCAAACGTTGCCTTCAATGTCAAAGCGCGTAATGTTACGGTAGTACATGCTGACCCTTCACACCGCCCTTGCCATAGAGGGCCTGTGGCACATAGCAACTTGGAGACGGAAGCATGGTTATCCTGCTGTGATAGTTCGGTCTGGGGTCTGGGCTTAGGGTTCAAGGCCTGCAACTTGAGTTTCAGATCCGTAGAACCGTAGGATACAGAGCCTAAAGGCGGAAAGCCCTTCACCCCCTGCCGTCTCCTATGATCCTTTCCTTAGCAGCCCTTAGAACCAGAACAAAAATAGTATTCCTACGGCTGATGGACAAAATCCTGCATTACCCATTGTAAGGAATATACCATAATTCCCATAGTTTAGGGTCCTTAGGGTCATGCAGGATTTTGTCCATCAACCGGTTGATGGACAAAATCCTGCATTACCCATAATAAGGAATATACCATAGTTCCCATAGTTTAGGGTCCTTAGGGTCATGCAGGATTTTGTCCATCAACAGTAGTAATCGCCTGGAGTTAACATAATTCTTAAGAGCAGTGTAGTCTAAGTCCCAGTAAGATGGGGCCTTCATACCTTAGAACCGGCCTCGGGGTATCCAATACCAAAATCGCGCAACTATGAATATCAAAACCACTTTAGGGGTTTAGGGGTTTAGGGTTTAAGGTTTAGGGCGTGAACTTGATTCTGAAGTATGACGAGGCGCTCTTGCTAATTAGTTAAGGCCTTAATAGAACCTCTGGCCTCTACCGTCCTAAACGCCGAGATCTTCAGGCTTGGCATGCCTTCAAAATCAGACCTTCAATGCAGAACATCTCTTTCTCAGGATCCCTACTATAACCAAGTTTACGTGGAATGGGTTTGTTTATCAGGGGTCTACACCAAATGAAAAAACAAATACTGACCCCATGCACATAGGCAGTTCTCTAAGTTAGGCTCCCTTTCTACATCCCCGAAATTTTACGGTACCCTTATGAAAGGGACCCTAGTTTAGACAACAAGCCATATGAAGATGGACAATTTGGAACCTGCAATCTGAACCTCTGCTATAACCAACCCCCCTTGTTTAGGGTTTAGGGTTTCCTTAACCCTGAAGAACCTACCTTTTTACGGACTTATATAAGGAAATCATAATAGGGAACCCTAAAAAGGTAGGTTCTTCAGGGTTAAGGTAGGGTTTAGGGTAACAACGGATTGATTTAAATAGTTCCGTTAACGAAATAGAGGACATCCGCAGAAGAGCCAAGCCTAAACCGCGTGAGCAAGTTTTCAGATTCAGAATCCAACATGGCACCACAGCTGGCTTTCCCTGTGAGAGGAAGGGAGAGTTCCTTGAAGAACCTTCGCAGCACCTGTTTACATAGGGGGTTTGTTTAGGGGTTTCGGGTGTAGGCTTTAGTGTAGGCCCTCCAGGGTTTTTCGGCTTAGAGGGTTTAGGGCTTAGCTGCCGCCCAAAGACGAAGGATTCTTGAGGATTCCTGAACAGCTTTGGCGGTAGATACCTAAACCCTAAATCCAAGCCCTGAATCCTAAACCCTGAAGCAATGAGCCCTAAACCGCCCCAAACCCTTCCCACCAGTTCCTCGAAGCTCCGAACTCTTGTAACATCCCAAATACTGTGGACAAGACTCTGCACTCCCCAGAATCCAAATACGGTTTGGGGGGTGGGTTTAAGGGTCAAGGGTGTCGGGTTGCAGAAATCTTTTGTACCGAAACAATCAGATGCCCAGCATTTGATGCCATCTAGAGAGAGCTCTCAATTGTACTACGAAGGACCAAGATACCTATGGTTATGGCTTCAGGGCTTACATAGGGTGATAGAAGCGATATACAGCTAGGTGGTAGGCCTATAGTGAACCCCAGAAAGTTGGAACATGGCTTTAGGAGGATTAGTGCTAGGATCCCTTATACTTTACCTTAAGGGCATGAGGATAATGATGTTCCAACTTTCTGGCTTCTGCTGTAAGGTGCAGGGCATCGATTCGTGGGGGCCACAGTGCCGACATTGGAAGCACGTAGGCTTCCGGTTTTGAAATCACTGCATGTGGGTGGTTTGGGGTCTCGGCGTTTAGGGTCTGTGGCTGCAGGGTTTTGGATCTTCTGGGCTGTTGAGTAACCAGGGAGAAAAAAGTATAAACTTTTTTTCCATAATGGTTCCCTTTAAGGAAAAAACGTATGAAAGTATGGTACTCCAAAGCCCAGTCTTTGATTTCCCAAGGAACTTCCCTTGCGTCGGGCGATGTTGTGACCGATCGTATAAGACACATCGCCCGGAACGAGGCAATGACCTCGAAGACTGAGCATACGTCCAAGACGGGGATGGCCTCCCCGCTTAAAAAGAACTTTTAATGTAGGAACCGGACTAAGAAACCTTAAGGGCCTTTATTAGGGCTCCTTATATGAATCCTACTATGTTGGGATTGTAGGCCCGGGGTTTCTTCATCAGTGTTCCTACATTAGCAGAGTATGTAGCATTTTACATTAGCCCCCTAAACCCTGAACCGAGCCTTGGGGGGTTATTGGGTTTAGGCAGCTCTAGCCGAGGCCTAAGAGCCGGGATGCAGGAATGGCGGCCGCTTGGACGATGCAGCAACTGTAGTCAAAAGCAGCGATTTGGGGAAATCTTGAGAAAGGAACCTTGACGATGTTAAACCGGAATGCTACAGAGAATACTAAAGATACTCCCCTGAACTTCTGGAGTCGTCCTCACATATCACCACTACGAAGATCGTCATATTCCCGAGGCTCCCTCCTCTGAAGATTCCCCAATTGCCACCCCTTCGCAATCCTTGGCCATCCGCCTAGCCGTGATCAACGGGCGGCAGGCCATTGAAATGAAGGGACCCACAGGACTCTCCTCAAGTAGAAGCCCGGTCGCATGAAGGGCCCCTTCTGTTTCCGATCTTTTCAGCATTATAGACTGAAGACCACGCCAGTGATGTCTCTGTTGTCCGAGACCGCGAACGCGGAAGCGTCCTCTTGCGAGCTTGCAGTTTGACTCGGTTCACTTAGGGAGTTTAGGATTGAATGAGCCCAACACGTCAAGACTAGAGGATAGCGCCCTCGGGGAAAGCTTTCGGCCGAGGGCTTGGCTTCAAACCATGCATTAATCAGAACAGCAACAAATAACAACAATAGTCAACACAACAATCTTCCGAGCAATAATGAATATAATACCGCGAAAAAGTTTCAACAATAGTAGTAGCAACTCTACATTATTGTTATGATGATTACCCGGTAATAATCATAACGAAAATGGCTGTGTGTTTCGGCCTTTTCTAAAACTGGAAACATTAGGATTTTTCATGCAATCGAACCGGGTCTTGAGGTATTTGCGTATATTGTGGTATAACAGGAACCGTTTTAGTTTTCGGTATGTTGTTGTGTTGTTCTTTTGGTTTTTGCTGCCTCGATCATGCTGAAACTGCAAGAGTCACAGGGATGGGATTTCTTTCCAAGCTGGAGCTGCTTTTGTAGCTTGACCGACCATAGAGAATTGCCACATTCAGGACCATGCAATAGGATGAAAGGTTTGCCAAGCTGAACCCGCAGCGCGGCCTACATCTATGTTCAACCACCGGAGAAAAGAAACAAAAGCTACAAGGACGAAGCTACTTCCGAAACGTCGTTTTGGACCACCATACGGACCTGGCGACAGTCACAGGCACCAGCTTTCGCTGGACAAAGAAAACTGAATGCACAACAGCGGCAGGGACGAGGGGCCGTTCGGCTCTGGCGCACCTTTTCTTGGATGAAAACACAAACCAAGATAGTGGAACAAACCCTACATGCATTGGGGCTAATGTAGGGGGCTTAATAATTAGAATAGGGTTTTGGGGCCCATGAGACTACGTATATCTATAATAAGGAACCCCCAAAATAGTATTGGTAATTATTTAGACCGCTATATTACCTGTATTGGGGCTAAGCTTGGAAGCTCAAGCAGTGGCTCGGTTCAAGCAAAAAGGACTGGCAAAAACAAACAGAATACAATGGGGGCTTAAATAATTACCAATACCATTTTGGGGGGTTCCTCTTTATAAGTATAGTATAATATACGCCAAAACCCTATTCGAATTATTCAGGCCCCTATATTATTAACAAACAGCTACGAAATTGATCTGCTTGTCGTTTAGGAGGGGAGGTGGCTTTTGGTTGGGGCGGTCCTGCCGTTCCCCTAAGGGTCCGAGTACCTAATAATCATAAACTCTCCTAAATATTGAGCTGCATAACTACTATCCTAAACCCAAGTACCTAATTATTGGGTCCTTAGGACCCTTAGGGTTCTGTGTCGCGGGAATTCGAGTTTGTGCGGTTCTGTTTCGAGCCCACACGAGAAGAACGTCGCGTAGGATTTTGCTGTCTTTTGAGACTCAAGGCCTCGGACCTTCCGCTGTACTATAGGGGCCTTATAATTTATAATGATTAGAATAGGGTTTTGGGGCCCATTATACTATAGTTATAATAAGGAACCCCCCCACAATAATTGGTAATTATTTAGGCTGCTTTTTGGCCCTAGACGCCACTTGCTCTCCTGCTTCGTTGTAAGCGTTTCGGGAATGCCAATTTCGCTGCACGTTCTTGAGGGCGTCGCAAGTGTACGGTGAAAAGATGTTTCAAGCCTGTCCCCTCCTTTTGCGACGGCAGTTGATCGTACCCGGATCCCTCATGAGGAGATGGTAGATCCCATATGTTCAGCCCACCCCGTCGTTAGGGAATGATGGTTGATCAAGTTCTCAAGCCCGCCTCCTCATGAGCTAGGCGGTTGATAACATTCCTCCAGCCCGTCCCCTCATTAGGCGATGGCGTTTCATCACATTCTTTCAACGGCGGCGGATCGCATGTTTAGGCTCACCCCCTCGGAGATGGCGGCTGACCACTCCTCAAACCCGCCCCCAATGTCGTGTAGCCTCTTGCTGTCAGTTGAAACAGACGACATCGGACCTCAAGCCGTACCCGCTCTTGAGGCCGTGGCAAGTGTACGGTCAAAAAGATGCTTCGAACCTGCCCCCTTATAAATCGATGGCGGTGAATCTAACCCGGGCCCCTCGTGAGGAGATGTAGGCCCAATAAGGGAAGGCTGTCGGGATGATTAGTGAGCGGGGACGAGGAGAATCAGGGGCACTGTACGAGCACACAAAGACCCAGCCCCCGAAGGTAACCTTCACAGAGCCAGTGGGCTTTTGGGGAATTATAAAGGGTAGTTGCGGGGCTAGGGATACAACAACGGCATGAAGGCAACCGTGTCAAGCAGTATGGAGACCGCGAAGAATATACCAATTCAGTGTGAGATAGAAAACAATACCAACTCAGAGCTCTTGCATTACATTGAAAGCTCGGTCAACTCCCACACGAAGCCCCTAGACTCTTAGACAAGATGGAACGCCCAATTCTCACCTTTCCTGAATCCTTGAACCCTTCATGCCCATGCCTCAACCTACGAAGCCCTTTCCTAGACGGTCCAAGCACCCAAAAAGGATGGTTTTCGCTACTCTACTCAGAATGGGTTTCGGGAGATGGAACCCTATCATTTGGGCGCTAAGCCCTCAACCCTAAACCCTCAACCCAACACCCTGAACCCCAAACCCCAAAACCTGGCCCGTGTCTAAACTCGAGACCGAACGCCCCAATGGAGGCCTGGCCGGGTCCGGCATATGGCGAGTACTGCCTGTTGCTTTCCCCCGGCGGCAGAAGCCTCTTTAGAGCTTAGCATATGGGTAGTTCTCTAAATTAGGGTCCCTTCTGGGATCCTGTTTATACGGGTGCCGTACTATTTTGGTGACCTACAACGGGACCTCGATTGAGAGAACTATCCATATTGCTCCTTACTTAATTTTAACCAATGTACCTTAAAAGGAGGACATGACCTTAAGAAATAAGTGCATTTCCCGTTCTTGAGGTACCTTGGAAATCTAGTTAGGAGAAAGAAGATTTCTGACGAGGGTTTGGAGCTTAGCATTCTGCAGTTAGAGCTTCTGGTTGAGGCTTAGTGCTTAGGGATTCGGGCCGTGTTCAGGGTTTTCGTTGTGCAGCGGTGCGAGGCAGCGAGGGTTTATTTCTTCGTAGCAGAAACTCTTCGGGCTCGCACTTTGCTTAGCTTAGGATTTAGGGTTGAGGATTTAAGGCTTACAATGGAGTGCGGGATTAAGCCTTGCACTTTAGGATTTAGTGTGTGCAGCCAAACTGATGGTGGTGCCTGGAAACAGGCGAGTCATGTGTCGTGGTGCAGGGCAATCCCAGTTGAATGAGAATGTTGTGGCGTGGCTTGCAGTGTGAGATGGGGGTTTCCGAAAATAGGGGACCGTCATATAGTACCCCAATTAGTAGGATCCTTTTTGTAAGGACCCCAAAAAAGGGTATCGGTCATTTTCGGAAACTCCCAGATGGTTTCATAGGACCTTTGTAAACCCTGAACCCCTGAAGCCCTAAACCTGAACACGAAGATTGTCAAAAAGGACCTCTTTATTCTCTCTTCTTCAACAACCGGGCCCCAACAAGTTCAAACCTTCTAAGATAGAGCTAATATATAAGGCCAAAAACTTTAAAGTTCCCCCGTTCACTATCTAAGTATTCGTCAGTCTTCTACATTACCCCATGAGCCGAACCGGAGGTTCTTTCGGAATCAGTAACTGGGCTTTTAAGTAACCAGGGAGAAAAAAGTATAAACTTTCTTTTCATAATGGTTCCCTTTACGGAAAAAGTATTAAAGTATGGCACTCCAAAGCCCAGGTAAGATCAGTCACAGGTTCTCTCAGTTCATGGTTTGCTTGACATGTTATCAGTAATCAAACCTTTACCTTAAACCCCCTTTCAGATACTATAACCTTTACCATGAATAAGACCCTGTGAGAATCAGCAAGGCCCCTACAATACATGAACTCCAATGCATGCTGCGTAGCCGATGTATATACTTCACAGCTACATAGATACGTACACGAACCCTTCAGCAAGGCCAAGCCATGGTAAGACCCTCAGACCTATAGTGTTTAGGGATTGGGGTAGACCTAGGGAATGAATCAACTTACCCAAGAACCGAGTACCCCAGAGGGCAAACAACCAAGCACAGAACTCCGTGACTAAAGCCATGTTCCCGGAAGCTTCAACCCCGAAACCTAACCTTAAGCCCACAAATCCCCAAACCCCAAACCCTCGCCACAAAAACCTAAACCATAAAAACCTGAAATCTTTGATATATCGCTCAAAGATCCCTCCTAGGTCTTTTAAAAATTCCCCCTTGTAAATCCCTTCAAGCTCCCCAAACCATACACCCTAAACCCTGCAGATCCCTTGAAGTGCGGAAGGAGTCCTCCAGTTCCAACCATTGCCCTTAGAGGCTTCGAATGCCAGTTGTCGTCATTGTGACATTTCTGATTATTCTTCTGATTCGTAGTATCATATCGTAACACTATTGTTGGTTTTATGGTGAAAGTGTTCTGATTATTCTTCTTACTGTTATTGTTATTATTATTCTTATCATTATGATTATGATTATTATTTTAAATGTTCTTATTGCTACTGTTATTATCATTCTTATTGTTATTACTACTATCGCATTACTATTCTTGTTACTATTAAGAATAATCGTCTTCTTCTTCTCTATTAATGTGAAAGCTATTATTGTTGATATTGTTATTGTTATTGTTGCTGTAACTGCTATTGCTATGGCTATTGCTACTTCTATTGCCATTGTTATTGCTACTGTAAAAAATAAAGTTTTGTCGTTGTTACTTGCGACTATTTGCTACCATTCCTCATACTCCTAGTACTTGGTACGACTATCAGCCGCGGGGGTGGGTCCGGCAAGGGGCCCCGGCCTACTATTCCTACAAGTGCCTATGACTACTCTGATTCGCCGGTCAGCGCTTGTGATAGAGTTGTGGTAGGTTGGCGTGTGTGACGTGCGGGAGAGTTACCCCTCTTAAGGTTCCTTACTATGATCTCCTTGTACAGTAGAATCCAGAAAGTTGGAACATCATTATCCTCATGCCATTAGGGTAAAGTACAGGGGATCCTAGCACTATTTCCTCCTAAAACCCATGTTCCAACTTTCTGGGGTTCACTGTAAAGTCCGCAAAGACGTCGGATCGCAGGGCTCATGTCAAACTGAAACAGGAAGTACGGGTTTAGGGCTTGCGAAGTGGCTCCCCTAATTCCTAAACCGGCCCAGGTCTCGGAGCACTGAAGCTTCGGTTTGGGATTCTGGGATTCTGGGTTTAGGATTCTAGGGTCTAGGATTTGTTCTGGGTTTAGGATTCTAGGGTCTAGGATTTGTTCTGGGTTAAGGATTCTAGGGTCTAGGATTTGCATGCTGTTGCTGATGTTGAATTTCTGGTAGGTTTTGGCTTCAGGATTCAGGTGTTGGGGTTTAGGATTGCGGGTCTAGCCGATTCACCAAAGCTTCGAGACCTACGTACACCCTCCACTTTCATAGCGAAGTCGTCAGCATGACATGCAAAACCCTTTCGGTACGGCAGCAAAGTGGCTGTGCTCCCTGCCAGCCCGGTAGCCGCGTGTGCTGGAAGCTGCCAGTGCTGGTCCTCCCGAGATGTAGGGAGCCGACTGACAGAACAGCTAATATAGGCCTTAAAAATTAGAATAGGGTTTGGGGGTATATTATACTATAAATGTGATAGGGAACTGACAAATAGTATAGGTGATTATTAAGGCCACTATATTAGGGTTCCATAGGGTTCCATTTAAGGGTGCTTTAAAGGGTTCTATAAGGACCTTTCTGAGGGTTGCTATAAGGGTTCCACTTGGATGAAAACGGCAAGAGGTGCATGATGTCCTTAGGTCTAGTGTTTCAGATCTGGGAATCTGGGATAGGGGATTTTTGAGAGATTTCGAGGTATGGTAGCAGTGTAGCACAACAAGAATGGAAACTCGGATTTCGCATAACCTGAACCTTTCCCCTACGGATCCAAAGGAAGCAATAAGTAAAGGTACTTGGGTTTAGGATAGTAGCTATGCGGGTTACTTTCGGGGAGAGTGTCTGATTATTAGGTACTTGGACCTTTAGGGTTCATGCTATTTAGCCCCCGAAGCCCTATATAAACTCTAAACCTGCAACCCCTTCAAGAGAAAGTCAAGCTCGGAACAGCAGCCAAGGGGGACCCGCTCGGCCCTAGGGTTCAGGGTTTAGGGTTTAGGGGCCCTGAATACTCCACGGTTTAGGGTTTAGGATTTAGGGTTTAGGGTTTAAGGCTTTGGGGGGTTTAGGGTTTTTCCCAGAAAAGCCTTGCAACGCTGAAACCAAGGACCGACCTCCTCAAACCTATTTTTGTTTGTTGAACTCCTTTTTCCCAGAGGCTGCAATCCGCGCCTCCTAGATAATAGGTTTAGGGTTTAGGGTTATATCCGAAGAGGGTTTGGGGTTTAAGGTTTAGGATTTAAAAGGGAAGCTCGACACACTCTTGGCCGATACATGGGATATAGAAGCCTCGATAATTAGACTGCGGTGTTGTTGGCTTTTTGTTCTTTGTGGTTTTAACAGAACCGAAAGGATAGCTGTCCAATCCCAATCATCACAGACGCTATGGATCACCCATATCCATCCAACCCAATAACACCCTTGTTCTTATGGTCATTATACTTATTTGCTATATGGGTAGTTGTCAAAATTATGGTCCCGTTTTGGGTCCCTATTATAATACGGCACCTATTATTTAGGGCACCCAAAAAGGGACCATAATTTTGACAACTACCCATATTCAAAAAGCCTATGTGATGTTTAAAGTCTCTAGATTAGCAACGAAGCCGAGGCCTCTGGGGCTGCAGAAGCCGACGGCCTCCATATGAAGCCTTGGGCCCTGCGCGTGCCTCAGAAGCTGGGGGTTCAACTTCGGCTTCCGGTGTAGGGTTTAGCTTGAGGGTTTTGCGGGTTTGGGTTTAGGGTTTTGGGTTTAGGGTAGGTCTTGATGGGAGCCTTGACAACAGGAATTGCAGGGTTTGGGGGAAATGCTAGTATAGTCCGGCAGCCTAAAACCCTAAACCCTAAACTCCAAACCCTAAACCCACAAAACCGCTGCCACGCACGAACCAAACCACAGGTTTCGAAGCCCTAAACCCCCAACTCCGAAACCCACCCCAAAATAAATCCAAGCCCTAAGCCCAAAGAACTTCAACGCCTAGCCCTCAACCCCAAAGACCTGACACTCCGTAAACCTTACACCCCTAAACCCATATTCTGATTGCCCAGGCCCTATGTGAAGCCCTTTGAATACCCTTGTTTGGAACCCCTTTGGAAGCCTTGAATTCCAGGAATCATAGGCTGTGTTGTTAAAGCTCTTTTTGTGTGAGCCAGGAGTAGGAATATGGAAGCCAAATAGAATGCCAGAAACTTATAACCCTGAGCCAGCCACTCGAAACCCCCCAAACCGTGTTGAAAAGATACGAAACCCTAAACCCCAAACCCTCTCTGTAGAAATGAAAATTGCAACAAACCCTATACCATAAAACAAAAAGCTCTAAACCGTCAACCCTGCTACGTACAAAACGTACAAAACCATGAACCTAGAGTCAAAAGCCCTCAACCCTGAGCCCTGAACCCTAAGCCCTAAACCCAAAGCCCAACGCCCTAAACCCAAACTGCCCTAAACCCTAAGCCCGAAGCCCTGAAATATAGATCCCTGTAGGGATCCCTTAAAGATCCCTTTTAAGGAACCCTTCAAGCAACCCTTTAAGGATCTCTTACAGGATCCCTTTAAGGATTCCTGTAAAGAACCTACAAACCCATCCCTTCAAGGATCCCTTTCGGGAATCCTTTCAGGAACCCCAAAGGAATATAGGATACCGTTTAAGGAATCCTGTAAGGAACTTTAAAAGAATATAGGATCCCTTTAAGGAACCCTGTAAGCAACCCTTTAAAAGAAGAGCCAAGAGGCAGCCATTTCGGCTCTGCACGGGTCTCTCCGCGGCGACAAGGTCGGCAGCCTCCCGGAGCAGACCTCGGCTCCCCCAAAACGGGCCCCCAACGGTTTAGGATTTAGGGTATAGGGTTTGAAAAGGGGTCGGGGTTTAGGGTTAGGGTTTAGGGTTTAGGACCCCCCCAAAAAGGGGGTCGGGGTGTAGTGTAGGGCTTAGGAAACAAGGCTCCCCAAAAAAGGGCTCGGGGTTCAGGACATAGCAAATCAAAGGGGTCGGAGTTTAGGGTTTGAGGTTGAGGGTTTAAAAAGGGGTCAGGGTTTTGGGTCCAAAAAGGGGTCGGGGTTTCGGGCTTAGCGAAAAGGGCCATCCAAAAAAAAGGATTTGGGGTTTAGGGCTGAGGAAAAACGGGCACCCCCAAAAATGTGTTTAGGGTTCAGGGTTTGGGGTTTGGGGGGTTCCGGTTCGGGGTTTAGGGCTTGAAGTTTGGGAATTTGGGGCTCGGGGCTTAGGGTTCAGGGTTCAGAGTTTAGGGTTTGCCGGTGCACAGGTCTGCATGCGGTGGAAGAGGTCCGGGTTGTGGTTGGTCGTCAGTCGGGCGGCCTCTTTTACCCAAAAGGGCTCGCCTGAAACCGAGAGCAGCTTTTGAGCCGGTGTTTGAGCCTTGCACCCGGCCCCGATACAAACGGGGGCCTGCCAGCCACAGAGCCTCGGGGAGTGGTTTTAAGCATACACAAAAAACCAGACTGCCTCACCTCTGTCGGTCGGGGCCAGGCAAGCGTTCTAGATTGCTTTCTTCTTCAATCGACGTTGCTCCAACAGATGCGGCGAAAGCACTGCAATTCACTGCAATCCCACTTTGTTGGGAGTCCATCGATTTACAGGTGCCATGCTTGCCTCTGATAAAGGGTGCGGGAAACTCAGATTTGCCCCATGCCCAATAAGGGTGCCGGGTCAGATTGCCTATGCCGAATACGAACTTAAAGAGAGGCTTTGGGTTTATGTAGGGCCCAGGAGCCCTAAACCCTAACCCCTAAAAGCCCTAAACCCCAAACCCCAAACCCCTAAACCCTAAACCCTACAAGCCCTAAACCCCTAAACCCCAAAAGCCCTAAACGTGTTTCATACAATATCCTTTCAGGAGTCTATCCTTCAAGGGATCAATGCGAGATCGATTCCTCCGAGGCATCTTGAGGAGAATTCCTTTCAGGGTTCCTTTAAAGGGTTCGAAGGGTTCGTTTAAAGGGTCGTACCACGCTTCCCATTATAGGCTTGGCGGAGTTACTGTTTTGCTTGGGATGCTGTGGAGGTTTACGGCTTGCGACTGGTAGGGTTTCGGGTGTGCGGCTTACGGCTCCCTCTTTGAGGGTTTAGGGGTTTAAGGTTCAGGCCATTTCTTGAAAAATGTAGGGCTCGGGTTCAATTCTGTGGTTTGAATGATTTGCTGCTTAGGGTTTAGGGTTTAGGGTTTAGGGGTTGGGCTTAAGTATTCCGGGGCTTGGGCTGACGCACTGATGGCCCTAGGGTGTAGAAGCGCGCAAGAGGGTTTTGGATCCTTTCCGGGTTAGGCTTCAAAGCTTTGGGGTTCGGCTTCACCGTCCTGCGATACTGGCTTTAGGTATGATTTCTGGAACACTCCATACCGTACTCCCGAGGCCCCAAATCCCTAAACCGAAAAAACCCTAAAATTCCCTCAGAGTCCCTCAAGGCCAAGCACAGAGACGGAGGGTCCTCAGGGTTTAGGGCTTTAGGGGTCTTGAGGTGTAGGATTTTTGATTTTGGGCTTAGGGCTCTTGGGTTTTAGGGTCTGGGTCAAATCCCACGGAAGCCCCTGCAAAGCTGCCATGAAGCTAGGAGAGACTGTATGGCGTACGAAAGCCTCGGTACGGCCAGGCCACAGCAACAAAAATGCCTGGAGCCTGGGGGTCTCGTACCCATGTTTATAACTTCTAGGGAAACCCCTCAGGTTGTATGGGTGTTGATAATGTCCACGGACCTATATGGCTTGAGACCGGGCCAAAGGGGTTTGTGCGCGGCTGCCGTAGTGCAAATGGATACCGCATGATGCTGCACTTGTACATCTAAGTGTAGGGGCGTCGGCTGCATGCTAGTATCAAAGAAGTCAAAACTTGTAGTTCGAAAAGGTTCCTGTAAGGAACAAACAAAGCAAAACACTCCAGAACCCAGGTGATGCCATTGCTATTATAGTAGTCCATATAGTAGACTAGGACTTGGAGCTCGACGATCTTGCTTTAAGAATTCTGGAGTTCGACTGGCACGGCGTCGGTATCCATGTTTCAACCGGACCAAGGCCAGGGCGAACCACAACACGAAAACACCAACCACGAGCCTATCAGATACTGGGCTTTTAAGTAACCAGGGAGAAAAAAGTATAGGCTGTTGTTTTAATAATGGTTCCCTTTAAGGAAAAAATATTAAAGTATGGTACTCCAAAGCCCAGGATACATGAGCTGTGGTGCTGACCCCGAAACAATGACGAATGTCTTTTACTCGCCAGTCTTTTTGTGTTGGGTGTTCAGGCTGTCTGCCGCTGAGCAGAACACAGAGCACGCGTGTAGATATTTGGGTGTAAGTGTATATGGGAGTTTCCGAAAATTGAGGGTACCTTATTTTGGGGTCATTATAATAAGGATCCTACTATGTAGGGTACTATATTAGGGCCCCCATTTTCGGAAACTCCCATATATGTGCGTGTGGCTGTAACTGAGCGGCGCTTTGCCGAATGAACCTAAGCCGGACACTGGTTGCTGGGCACACTAAACCCTAAACCCTGAACCCAAAGCCCTAAACCCTAAACCCCGCAAGTGTCCCGACTACATGTTGGATCCTCCCAAAATCAAACCAGTAGCCGAATGAGAGAGTGCTACTGGCTAATGCTTCACATGTCAACGGTCCGACTGTCCACACACACATTTACTGCCGGTCGCTTGCCCCTTTGGGTCTGTAGCCTTCCACGGTTTCGGCATACGTACCACTCAGTGCCTCATCTCAATTTCTCTGGCAGGGAAGAGAAAGGAAGACGTGGCAAGGGGATTGGACATTTGTAGAGTTTACCTTCGTAACTTTAGCAGCAACCTTGCATTCAATAATTTACGCACCTTCTCTCCCACAATCAACCGTGAAATCCCGAAATAAGTAGCCCTTTCCTCAAGACCCCTGGAGTGAGACCCATCTGATCCAAGCTTCCGAATTCTAGACCCTCCACCCAAATCGCAGACAAGGGGCCAACCGGTCAGCTACCGCATTGCCGTTAGCGAAGACTAGCGGTGCATGGGGTTTTGCAAGAGCTGTAGTGCCAAACCGGGCAATGAAGTAGGCCTCGGCTATAGAAACTCGCGGGCTTTTAGGGCTCAGGGGCGATTTCGAGTTTTGAGTATTTGGGCTTTAGGATTTATACAGGAGTATAGGGCCTTTGGAGGTAGAGTTGAAAGCTTCGGGAAAGCGGCGAAGGCGAGGGGTTTATACCTTGGGGATTAGAATTTGGAGATCGTTCGAGCCACTCCATTATTTCTTGGGGAGCTCCGTTATTGACCCTGGGTCCAAAGCACATGCTCACAGTATGGCAGAATTCAGAATTGTGGGGGGAACACATGATTACTGGGTCCGGGGTACTTTGGCCAAGAACCACGCTCAAAGTTCATAAGTTCTGATCTGAATTCGAAAAATAGAACAACCGAACGAAAGCCCGGCCCATACAGAGCCTCAAAGTAGTCGAACCGAGTGTCCCAAGCACGTAACATAACCCAAACCTTGGTTCCACTGAGATCCGAGACCGACCACAAACCCGACATTACCCAGATGCTCCCATATCCTAAACCCTAAACCTCCATACCCCACGGATTGGCGACCATGCGCATGGTCTGCAATACAATCTGGTATAATAGTATAACAAAGGGGCCTTAATACTTAGAATAGGGTTTTGGGGCCCATTATACTATGATTACAAAAGGGGAACCCCCAAAATAGTATTGGTAATTATTTAGGCCCCTATATTAATCGAACAACCCACTTGAAGCATCTACCTCTCATTGGAGCGGTCAATCTTCAGTCGTATTTCACTCGACCCCAGAGTCTAAAGCAAAACTAAAACCGAAAGCCGCACGAACTAGGTTGCTCAGTAGCCTATTGGGAAGAATCTTTTTGGTGTTGGTCATACTTCAAGAGGAACCCAGAAACAAGAAAGGCTCAAACACACATATCGCTGAACAGCCTAGTATACAAAGCCGTCGAAGCCACCCGTGTGCCCTGAGCAAAGCCTAGAAAAGGCCGAAAGACGAGATTGGCATCACGCCCCTGGACATTGGCAGGTCGCACCTGTCATGGCTACTGTATTACGTAGGGTTCCGGGTGTTGTAGTGCCCTGGCTTGTCATACTCGTTTTGAGGAGGAGGTGAGGGAGCCCTATGCCCAAGGTTGTGGCTTGCGCAGGCGTGTTTTGCTGTTTGCTGTTGTGTGCTGGGAAGATGCTAAATACTGGACCTCGGGCCTTATGATGCAACTAGGGGCCTTAATCATGAGAAGAGGGTTCCTTCAAGGGCTCTGTAGCTGGTTACTATAGAAGTGAACTGGAACTGAAAATTAGAGCAGGTTTTGGGTGGTCTCTTGCTATTTATATTATTATACGTATGATACGGACTGCGAAGGCTTACCATGCAAATTATTCAAACCTTTCTGCCTTCTTGTTCTTGTCTTCGCTTAAGAGACACGGCGCATGTTTCTGGGCTATCCCCAACCCGAGCCTGAAACTCCAGACTCCATCAAAGTGCAGATTGAGGATCAAGCCAGAAAAAGGTCAGGGTACTCAAGCTCATGCTCATGATTGCTAGGGTATGTTTGTTGTAAGTGGGCCAGGTCGTAGGCTCAAACAAGCTCATACTTTCAGGTTATATAGGGTTTTATAATCCAAAAACAGGAAGTTTCACAAAGTCAGGTGCTACTTACGTTTCAGGTTTGTATTGGGCGGCGTCGGGACACCCAAGCAGAAGGCCTGAGAGAACACAGCCCGATTCAAGCCCTTGCAAGCCACTGCAATTCACGATCATCCTCATAAACCAGCACAAAAGCCCTTCTTCGTGCAGAGCTCTCTAAAATCTATCGCAATAGGGCTCCGAAGGGCCATGTAGGGACCTCAATGTTTAGAACAGGGCTTTGCGAGTATGGTTTACGACGATTGTAATAAGCAGCCCAAGGGAAGACTGCTGGTAACTATTGAGGCCTCTATACACCGCCTCCTGAAATGGCCACGCTGGAGCAGTGGCTTAGGTTTAGGGTTTAAGTAAGGCTCAGGGTCTGGGGGTTTCCGAAAATAGGGGACCCTAATACAGTACCCGAAATAGTAGGATCCTTATTATAAGGACCCTCAAATAAGGTACCCCTAAGTTTCGGAAACTCCCATATAGCTACCCTAAACCCTGCGCCTCCACATTCCATTCCGGATCTGAACTGAGGAGTTGAGAGAGAGTGCTGGCGGATTGCCTGCCGGATGGATGCGGTCCTAAAGCCAGCACACCCATTGCTCGAGGGTTCGTGGAGTTTAGGGTGCTGGTCTCGGGTGTAAAAAATTTAGGCTTAGGGTTCCCATAAGAAGTCTGTGGAGAACAACAACAAAGGAGCTCTGAGATAGGAAGACAACAAGGTTTAGTACCTCGGGCTCGAGCATGGGCTAAGGATTCGTAGTTGAGGGCGTAGGGTGTGAATATCGGGCCCGGATGAGGTATCTGAGTGTAGAGTTGGGGATTGGAGATGCAACATTTAGAGAGGGCTGCGAACCCAAATCCTGAAAGCCCCTAAACCCTACACCCTCAAACCGCTAAACCCAAACCAAGAAACCCCTGGACCAGATCCGGGTTGGATCTCGTCCCCTTTTTAACCTACCGAACATCCCTTGCTGGACTTTGAAGTAACAAGGGAGAAGCAAGTACGTAATAGGCTTGTATTTCAAGGTGGTTCCTTTAAGGAACAGGTCCAAAAACATGTATTCAAGTATGGTGCTCCAGAACCCAGTTTAAGGTTTTCAGGGCCGGGTTCTAAGCTCTAACCTCCCGAGACCCTGAACCCGAAACGAGCGCTGAAGATGAAGATGGTCGTGGACGGCGACGCTCCCCTGTCGTCGCCAGAACGCTTGGGGCTGGCACTTGCACTGGGCATCTTTCTTGCTAGCGAGAGAGCAAGCACGGAGGCCAAGGGTTGCGGCCGCGTATTCGTCATTTCCCAAAAAGGCTGCATCGTCTTCATCCCTTGGGCAAGGAACATGGGCTTGCGACATGCATACCCACGCTTCATGTTGAGGAGAATCTTGCGTACGCCCAAAGTCACCGTATGAACCCGAGTGCCTAGCAACACCCCAAGGCCTGAGTCCTGAACGCTAGAGTAGAACCTAACCTCTAAACTCTTGAATCAGAAAATCTTCAGGTTCTACAGCTATACCGTAACCCCAAATGCCCTACCTTTTTAAGGACTTACATAAGGTAATCATAATCGGGAACCCCGAAAAGGAAGGTTTGCTAGGTGCCAGGTAAACCTTGAAGCTTAAAGCTTCTACCTCAAACGGTTCGTCCTGCACTGTCGGGGTTCGGATGCTCGCGATTATCAGCGAACGGCGGACAGATTAGAGTGACGCCACGAAGTCTTTGGCAGTTGTGGCTGAAGGGTTCGGCATTTGGGGTCTAAAGGGCTTCCCTAAACCCTAAACTCGCAACCCCTAAACCCTAAATCCCAATGAGGTTGAGGGTTACATAGCCGTGCGAGCTTCACTGCCGGTCTCATGTGATAGCTTTACGGTCTCCGTAGCTCGAAAAGTCTTTGGAAGTATAGCTCAAAAACGCAACCTTCAAGTCGAAACGAACTCCCACAAACCCTGAACCAAACCCGCAAAGCCCTAACTAATCAATCCTAGCTTTCGAAACCCTAAACCCAACCTAAGCAATCCTAGAAGCCTAAACCCTAAACCTTAAACCCCAAAACGAGCCTTGCTATTTCAGGAGTTGTGAAATTGACCCAGGCGAGGGCGATGTGCACCTTCCTTCGCCTGGGCAGGGGCTTAGGATTTAGGGTTTAGGGCTTTAGGGTTTAGGAATTAGGGTATATCTATAGGGTTTAGGGCCAATTTTGTTCATCGAGGACTTCGGATTAACATGTAGCCGAAAAACCTTCCCTTTGCGGTCCCTTATCATGGCTTCTGCACATGATTCCTTCAAGAAGTAGGTCTTTCGGGCCAAAAGAATAGGGTTTTGGGGTATGTTGTAGTATATGTGCACGTCGCCAAGAACCTAAGGAATAGTTTGGACCTAGTTATGTTGCCTCCGGTCGCGCTTCAGGATCGCTAGCGACTCCGACAAATTACAGCGGGTGTCCTTGGACCGGCGCTCAACGTTGGCACCCAACATACTTCGGATTTGGTTGAACAGTTGTCGGACTGTTTTAAAACAAGTCTGGGGTTGTGTTAAAGCCATCATTGGAACAGTGGGCAAGCTGCTCCCACACTTGAACCCCAAACCCCTAAACCCTAAACCTCTGAAGCCTATAACCCCTAAACCCTAAACCCTATCCCCCAAACTCCCAGCTCCAGCCCGATTCTTCGAGCCAGCGCGAGACGAACGGACTGAGCAGCGTCAAGGGCTACGCAGGGCGTGTCGCCGTCAGACGTCAGGGCCTTCGTTCTGTAGGGCGACTTCGGGACTCGCTGAAAGGCGGCCGGTCTTTTGCAGATCTGCCTGGTTTGGCGTTGTGTGCCTGGGTTCGTCAGGCTTGAAGTTTTCGTAAGCTGAAGCTTTGGAAGATGCCGGTGCGACCATCAAGGGGTCCTGTGCGGCAAAGGGGGTATTACAACGGGTACTACAAGTAGGGGTAAGGATGCAGTCTTCTTCTCTTGAGGCCTCGAGAGTTACTCTAAACCCTAAACCCTTAACCCGGTAGGAGGAATTCGTCACCGTCCCAGTTTTTGAAATCTAGTTCCGGTCTTGAGGCTCTTAAGGTGCAGAGTCCCTAAGCCCGGACCCAGAAAACCCAACTAAGAACCCCATTAAAATTTACCCCCTGCCCTATAGACCCTGAGTTTTATAAAACCCTTCTTGGGGGAACCCATTTTATGGTTTTGGTTCCCCTAAGAAGCCTGAAACCCCAAACCCTTCAAAACCCTTCAACCCCAAACCCTCAACCTTCAGGGTCTAGGTCAAGCCCGAACCTTGAGCCCGCCTGTCGAAGGGCACATAGACAAGATCGTAGAGTCGCGGAGCCACCTTGGCGTTTCAGAAATGATGGGATCCTTAACAGAAGGCGGCATATGACCTCGACTCGTGGCCCCCCACTTCCCCCCAGAACCCCAAATTTTCAGGGTTCACTACAAACCCCGCCCTGAGCCATCCCCCTCTTCAAGGGCCCTGTAGGAGCTCCATCATCGACCTGAGCGCCGAAACTATGTAATGTAAGGAATCCCCTACCCATTGCAAACCCTCTGTACACGGACGCCTCATAAACCGCCCAAAAATACACACTTGCAGATAGAACCCTGAAATAAAGAAACCCACAGAACTATTATAGAACCCTGACTTAAATAGTCCATAGAACTACTATGACAACCCATGAAACACTTGGCCATAGGAAGCTCCCAGCCTTCCCCCAGACCCTCTGAACCCCTAAACGCCCCCAAACCCTCAACCCTACATCCCCAACCCTAAACCCTGAACCCTAAAATCAACAGCGACACCCCAATACCCCTAAACCTCCAGATCTTTAACCTTAAATCTTGAATAAACAACAATTCAATCCATAAACCCAAAAACCTCAACCCTAGATCTTAAACCTAAAGCCTAAAACAACCACTCTGAACCCCAAAACACCTTGAAACCGGGCCCGGATCTCTAAACCCCTACGCCCTAAGCCCTAAACCCTGAACCCTAAAGTGCTCTCAACCCTGATAGATCCCTTTAAGGATCCCTTTAAGGAGTCCTTTAATGATCCCTCTAAGGATCCCTTTAAGGAGCCCTTTAAGGAAAAAGCCGCGCCCCCCCCC
>BGNK01003853.1:28166-38744 GCA_003297005.1 Symbiodinium sp. clade A Y106
GGCAGGGGCAGGGGAGGGGCAGGGGCAGGGGCAGGGGCAGGGGCAGGGCAGGGCAGGGGCCGAAGCAGGCTTGGGGGGGAATTTGGGGTTTAGGGCTTCTAGGGTTTAAGGCTTGGGGTGGGGGATCTATAAGTGTTTAGGGTTTAGGGTTTAAGGAATTTATAAGGGATCCATAATAAACCTGCAGAAGGGCTTTTTGCAAAGGGGTAAGGGGCTCCTTAAAAGATCTATGGAAATAAGGGTTTAGGGGTTTCGGGATCTCCTTAAAGGGGTTTAGGGGCTAGGGGTTTAGGGTTCCTTAAAGGGACCCTCAAAGGGATCCTTAAAGGGATCTATAGGTGTTTCGGGTTTAGGGTTCAGGGTTTTGGGTTAAAAAGAACTTGTTTGTTTAGGGTTTAGGGTTTTGGGTTAAAAAAAGTTTTTTGTTTAGGGTTTAGAGTTTTAGGGATCCTTGACCGATTCCTTAAAGGGTTTAAAAGGGATCCAATATGGGATCCTTAACCTGCTGAGCTTTTATTTAGGATTTTAGGGCAAAGTTTCCGAACCCTAAACCCCAAACCGTGTAGGGTTTCGCGTCTAAAAAGCTTTAAATGAACCTGCCAAGACATTAGAGTTTAGGATGGGCTCTTTTCCGACTGCGAGGCTGTATAAAGGTTTGATAAGGTCATAAGCATTTAACTTGCTTACACATGCCTTATAGGGCTTCTATAAGCGTTTAGGGCCTATTATTTGCTTCATGCGGATTTATGTACGAGTTTGTACAAAGGTTTGAGGGGTGTCGGAGTTGTTTACCCGGGACGTGGCTCCTGCTTTGGTGCGATGCATATTTGCTCGCTTCACCTTCTATTATTTGCACGGGATCCGCTGGAAACCGTCACCCGCAGAGCCAGATTGCTCTAAATTTCTAAACATTGGCAACCTCTGAATCACGGCAGTACTTTGGAGAAAGCATCTTGGCCGTTCGCCCGAATCCCACCAGTATATGAGGGGGGCATAAGCGCTGTTCCCCTGAATCCGCCAGTACTTGGGTCCATTTGTATCCTGCCAGTGCTTGGGAGACGCCTCTGGCCGTGCTCCTGAATGGTGCCAGTACTTGGCCTTGTCCTGGTGGTCTCTTGGAGGCTAGGGCTCCGTCGTCTTGGTCGAAGTGGTCGTCATAGTCGTCGTTCACGGTGTGGGGTGCGCTGGCATCATGCGGTTTCTGTTCACTATCAGGCTTCTTGACGGCTTCTACAAAAGAAGGCTCGACCGCTTGAACTCAATGAAAGTGCAAACTCAACCCGAAGCACCCAACCCGGGCTCTTTTGCGGGAATTAATGAACCAATTCTGAACCCTAGTACTCTTTTCTTCCGTAAAGAATTTTCCGCTAAACCCGAATACCAAAACCGAAACGCTGAACTCTGACCCTAAACCGCGAATCCTATATACCCCTACCCTAAACCCTAAACCCTATATCCCCAAGCCCGAACGTGACTTCGGAGGGCTAAGTCCGTGCACGGGGCCGTTGTGTCCCCATCTTCGAAGGTCGGAATGTTTCTACCTGGGTTTAGGGTTTATAAGGTTTAGGGTTTAGGGTGTGTCGACCAAACTGTTGCGGTATAAATTACAGTATGTGCGACGGAAGTCGGAGATTTTTTGCATAAGGGAGTTCTTCACGTCCGTGGACTCCGACATATATCCCACCACAACCCACCCAGAGCATTTTTTCTCAGCTTAAGTCCTCAAGCGTCCAAAACAACGGAAGGTATTCATGCAGCTACAGGCAAGCTCGCAGTCTTTCCTTGCCTGTGACAACTCTAGAGACTCTAGAGGTTGCTGCCGTAGAATCAAAATGGAGCGAAGGGAGGCTTATTTTTGTTGAGAACATCAGCTCTTGCTCATGATGAAGGCCCGGCAGAGGCGAGGTGCAAGTCATGACGCTCACGGCATCAGAGTAAGAACGGCGACAAACAAAGCCATTGTTGTGTGCCCGCACGCAGAGAGCAAGCTACTGTCCGATGGCAGCACGGCGTGGGCAACCTTCTAGCCAATGCGTCTTGGTTATGCCATGACGCTGCACAAGCTGCAAGGCGCCATGTTGGACTATATGGCGCTCTGGCTAGATCAAGAAGGCGTTCCGGGTGCTGGCTACGTGGCGCTCAGTCGCGTGAGAAAGGACAGTGCGTGGTGCTTCTTCGGTCGATTGAGACCGACTCACTTCTGTCCCGCAGTGGCGTAAACTTGCGTCACTGAAGCCCGTGCAGTCCCTGCACCAGCATGCAGAAAAAAGAGCCGGAAAGAGTGTTGCGAAGAGCATGTTTCCAGGTTTGCGGCATCCGGATGTGCATCAAACGGCCTATGTGCAACGCTTGTGCGGTTCAAGCTTGCAGGTCCACGAAGCAAAAACCATGTTGCCAGTCTGCAAGGACGACAGTAGCACACGCTCGTCGATTGCACATAACTCTGGTGGGTTTCGACACATCGCCACATCCGAAGCATGTGTCCGTGCGGCTCGCTGGCCAACATGGCAGGCAAGTAGGATTCAATGCTGTGGTGACAGTGGGTGCATTGCAGTATGCGAGAAAATGCTTGTTGCCTGTGTTTGTACCTTGCATAAAGCGCAGAAACAAGTGTTGAAGTTGACATGCTTGGAGATTCTATCCAAGACCTGAATGTGTCAACTGTCGAACGAGGATGAACGTTGCTTGAGAGTCAACAACGTTTTCTAGATGCCAAACATAAGTTGCGTCAACACTTTTTGATGCAGCCCTGCAGGTCGGTGCTTGACGCCATTTTGCTTCACGCAGCCTGATTCGCACGAAATCGCTTTCTGGGTAGCCCGAAAGAGCAGATCTAGAGCTATTGATCTACCTTCGCAGCTTCCGAGTGTCATATATCCTGCTCACTGTTAGCACGGCCCTGTTTTGCTGCAGAATGTGGCCTTGACCGCCTTGGGCACACATGGACCCCGGATGGTTTAGAGCAGGCACACGAAACGAACAGCCCTGTTTTGCTGTGGAATGTGGCCCCGACCCCTTTGGGCACACACGAGCATTCGAGGGTCCTTTTTTTGATCCGGGCGCCGAGGGACAGAGTTTAGAGCTTAGGAAGGCGGTTAAGAGCAGCCACACGAAAAGAACGGCCCTGTTTTGCTGCAGACCGTGGCCTTGACCGCCGTGGGCACATATGGACACCGGATGGTTTAGAGCAGGCACACGAAAAGAACGGCCCTGTTTTGCTGCAGAATGTGGCCCCGACCCCTTTGGGCACAGACGACCACTCGAGGGTCCAATTTTTTCCCCGGGCTTACGGGGACGCGGTTTAGGGTACAAACTTACTTGTAAGTAATCTAAGGAAACCTTGTAATCTCAGGAAACCTTGTTTTCAGTTGTTGAACTTGCTTGTAAATGGATGTAATTATGCCTATAATTACCATTTACCTCGTAAAGACTAGAAAGTCATTTGTTGCTTTCCCGTACAGGGTGTCATGCGCTCCTGTGCGTGATAAGGCTTAAGCTGAGCATTCAGGCTTACGCTTTTGAGTTTAGGGGTTTCGGGTTTAGGGTTTAGGGGTTTGGGGTTTAGGGTTTAGGGTCAAGAGTTTACGGTGGGCCGGCCAGACATTTGCGCTTAGGGCTTGGGTTGATTTTGCGGTGTAGGGAGACCTTCCAAGATCCCTTAACTCAGGGATGTGGGGTTTGGGGTTTAGGGAGATCTTCCAAGGTGCCTTAACTCAGGGATTGAGGGTTTAGGGATGATACCTTAATGGTGGGATCCCTAATGTGGCTGCTGTACGGTTTAGGCATTCGGCTTAGGCTGTTTTGGTTCAGAGTTTTAGGGTTTTGAGGTTTGGTGTTTTAGGGCTTAGGAGTTAGCGTCTTAGGGCTAGGGTGTATGCCTTGGGGTTTAGGGGTTAGGGCTTTTCGGTTTTCGGGTGACCGTATTATGTGTTCCGGTTTCAGGGCTTTTGGGCTTCGGCTTCAGCACTTAGTTTAATGACTGAGGCGCTTGAGGCCTACACGAGCCCCTCGAAGCCCTCGTCTGAACCTTCACTGGTTCCTTGTTAAGGAACTTACTGAAAATTAACACAATAAGGAAACCGCATTACTTGCTATGGATCCCTATTATGGCAGCTTAAATTAAAGTCCTTAACCAGAACCCAACTATACTGTGGACATCGGGACGGACTCTAAAGACCTCTCTCTTTCTCTCTCCTCGCACGCCGAAGCGAGGCCTGGTTTGAGGTTCACGGCTTAGGGTTTAGGGTTTAGGGTTTCCCGAAAACAAATCACATGTTTCCGTTTCAAGAACTTAAACCCTAAACCGGCAGCCGGCAGCCGCTGCCAAAAGAAAACCCAAAGCTACTGCAAAGCCTTTGCCTTAATCTTTTCCTAAGAACCTACGATTACACCAGATCTTTTTGCTGTCTTCAGGACCGCTGCGATACCAACATAACCCTAAACCCTATAGCCGGGGGCCTAAACCCTAGACATTAGACTCTCAACCCTATACATTGTAAACCCTAAAACCCTAAAGCCCTAAACCCTCAACCCAAAATCCCGAAACTCCAAAATCCCGAATCCCTAAAACCCTAAACCCTACCCCCGAAACCGCAGGGACGAGCTGCGACCTCGAACCAACATGGGACCTCGAACCGATGTGGGCTGCATGGGCAAGGAAGCCATAAGATTAGACCTGGGCAGTGTCTTGTTCTGTTGTTGTTGTTGTTGTTGTTTGGCGGGGGGGGGGGTTAGATAAGGGATCTATGAGGCTTTAGGGTTTAGGGGTTTAGGGCTTTAGGTGTACTTTGTCCCTTTTCGAGCTCCTTCTTCCTTCGCCCAATCCGTCCTACTCTCCGGGAGGCCGAAAAGCTTGAGGTTTGATGGTTCACT
The DNA here is from genome assembly GCA_003297005.1 of Symbiodinium sp. clade A Y106. NCBI lineage: Eukaryota > Dinophyceae > Suessiales > Symbiodiniaceae > Symbiodinium > Symbiodinium sp. clade A. The sequence goes on from BGNK01003853.1 coordinate 33,039, forward strand.
TAGGTTTCGGGTTTCGGTTTAGGGTTTAAGTTTCGGAGAGGGGGGGGGGGTTATGCCAGTTCTTCAGGGCCTCTGACGGGAGAGGGAGAGGGAGAGCGAGAGAGGGAGGCAGAGGGAGAGGGAGAGGGAGAAGGAGAGCGAGAGAGGGAGGCAGAGGGAGAGGGGTGGACCCCACCCTTTCACCGCAAACGCACCAAAACAGCGTGCTCGTAGACTAACCCATGGAAATCCATGAACAGAAGATGTCCTGTTGGATCAGGCAAGCGGCTGCCCGAGATCGCACAATTCACGCATGTAGCTCGGGCATTGGGCTCGGGCTCGAGCCAACAAAAATGTGGTTTGTCCGGCCGTCTTTCTCTGTCCCCCTGTGTGATTTGTTTTTTATTATCTCTCTCTCTCTCTCTCTTCTCCCCAAATATCCATATCTGCACGCGTGTTGACATGAATATACAGACACACATACATGCATCCCTGCATACATACGTACATTCATACCTACATATGTATCTATAATATATATATATATACATATACATCATTACATGACTATAATATGCATATAATTCCATGGGCAAGTAAGGGGTCTGCAGGATCGCACTGTGCTCACCTGAGCGACTACCAAACCCAGATCTGGAGCATCCTGAAGAATGAATCCTCGACGGGGTTTCGGGCTTAGGGCTTAGGGTTTAGGGTGTAGGGTTTAAGGCTTAGGGTGCCGTCAGCTGGGAGCCCAGCCCACAAGGGGAGGGTTCTCCAGGAATAAGCCCAGACCATGAACGATACGCCCCGAAACCCCAAAGCATACTCCACACCCCAAAACTCTGAAACGGAAAAACTAGACCTGACAGCTTGAAACCCTTTTTCCCGATCCCAGCAAACTGCTTACACCCCCACATCCTGGAACCACCGAGATCCTACAAACCCCCACAGATCCCAAATCCCTAATCTTCAAAGGCCCAAAGATAGAAACACTTTCAAACGCCGGTATTGCCGAAGCAATGTTTGAGACATATCTACGGCCGTATAGTTGTTATGAATATTGGGTCTTAGGATTTTTGCCCTCGTAGTATATAAACCCTCGCCGAACCCTGTAAACCTGTGGCACTTGTGAGAGCAGCTTTTGGGGCCACAGCGGCTTGCGAACCTGTCTGTCTGTCCCCTGCAGCCTTCCGCATGGCTAGACGAACCAAGGGGATGAACCTAACCCGAAAACTGCCTTTTGAGCCCACAACCCCCTCCTACTCCTACTAGAATCACGAAAACTGAAGATTTGGAACTGGTACCGTCTTGGCTGCCCTCAACAGATCAAAGCCTTAGGGACCTAACACCCTACCTAATGGTGTAATGCCAGCCCTAAATCCTAGACCCTGGCACCCTGATGTCCCAAAAGTCCTTTATAGTTATAGACCATGTCAACTGGGCTTTTAAGTAACCAGGGAGAAAAACGTATAACTTTTATTTCATAAGGGTTCCTTAAAGACAAAAAGTATTAAAGTATGGTACTGCAAAGCCCAGCCAATTAACCGTACTACCCGAAGTAAGCCCTAAAGATCATAACCATCGGCTCGCAGGAGACAGCATTTGCCGAGGCAACAAAACTTCCGCAGCTGCAAGCTCCGCTCTGTTCGCTTCCTACCTATAGCTGCGGTCAAAAGCAGCTCTGAGGCGACGCACTCGCTGCAGGGGTCTGAATGTTTAGCGGAAATTTAGCGACTATCAACACTATATCCCGTTGACCCGAATATAGCTATACCACAATCGACCCTGAAACCACATTCTACGCTTACGAGGATGCTTTCTGAAGATAGCGTTTCGGCCAAAACTCTGATTTAAGATTTCACATCCGGAAAGCTTCACACCAAGTCGCCAAGCCTACCGACTACACCTTGAGACCGTCAAGCCCAAAATACTCCAAACCCCAAACCCTACACCCTAAACCGCTACACCCTATAGCCCTAAAACCCTAAACCCTCAAACCCTAAACCTTGGGTCTCAAAGTAGATCCTTAATCTCCCCTAAACCCTGGAAACCCGACAAAAAAAAGCAAAATATCGCCCGAAACTCCCCGAAAGCCGGGCCCATCAGCTCTCCACGCTCCCCTCAAGGAGGCCGCTGTCGAAGACCTCCACCTGATGCTTCTTCAGGTTTAGGGTTCAGAGGTTAGGGGTTGGGGGTTGAGGGGTTGGGGGTTGAGGGGTTTAGGGTTTCGTGTTTAAGTACGGGTTTAAGGGTCTTCGCGTTTAGGGGTTCAGGGTTTAAGGGCTCGCCTCACCCGGTGGTTGAGTCTTCGGAGGCGTCTTGCAAAACAGTGTCCTTACTTTGGGGGTTTGGGTTTAGGGTTCAGAACTTCGGGTTTAGGGTAAGGGCTTGAAACTTATAGGATTTAGCCTCTTTACAGTTGTGGCTGCCCGTGTGGGCATGTTCGCTCAGTGTAAGTGTAGGGAGATTCCTACGCGCTAAATGTCGAAAGAATAATATTTCAACTTGGGCCTGACCCCACTATATCGTTCCGAGAAGAGCTGGAGGGCCCTCTCCGGAATAATGTTAAAGCCAAACGAACCCTAAAAGCTTTAGGGCTTACGGAACACATACCCCAAATGCTGATCCCCACAAGGCCTCCGGACCCTAAACCCTCAAATCCAGAGCACGTTTTTGCCCCAGAAGCCCCAAGCCTCCAACCCTAAATTCTTATGCGCCCTAAATTCAGGAACTTTGAGCCTAGTGCTCGCAGCCGCTACGAACTGAACATCTGCTACTGGGTTCGTACCAAGACATTCCAGAGTCCATGTGTCTTCCCTGCATGACATGAACACCTAAAACAAAAGCCCGAGATTAGCCCCAGAAGCCCTACACCAAAGGCTAATAGAGGGCCCCTTATACTTAGAAGCCCTTAACCCTGATTCCTGAATAAGCCGCCGGAGTCCGGAGAATTTTTGCGCAAGATACGCCGGCAGTCTATAAGCTGCGTTGCGGACGAACAGAAGTAGTCTACAAAAAAACGCTCTACAACCACATAGCACCCTGTAAAGTCCTATCGAATCCCATTAAACCTGGACCCCCCAACTACCCTCTAATATACCCCAAATACCCATTACTAGGGAACATGAGGGGGCCCTTGGGGGGTCCTGGAAACCCTAGAGAAGACAGCGACTCCAATATCCCTTTATTGAGGAATATACCCTAAATTATAATAGGATCCCAATTAGGATTTCTGGATTATTCCTCTTTTAAGGGATATTGGAGCCCTGATATGATTTAGGGAATATTAATTCAGGGATATATCGGAGCCTCTGAGAAGCCTTACATTTCTCTGGATCGCGGGCGGCGCCTTCTTGGAAGGCGCCCCGCTTTGGGAGCCCACCGCTTCGACCTCGTTCGACGAAAAATACGGGTTGGGTTTAGGGGTTTAGGGTTTAGGGGGAAGGGTTTAAGGGTTTAGGGTTTAGGGTTTAAGGGTTAAGGGTTAAGGGTTTAGGGGGAAGGGTTTAGGGTTTAGGGTTTAGGGGGAAGGGTTTAAGGGTTACGATTTGGGTTTAAGGTTGAAAGGGGTTAGGATTTGGGTTTAAGGTTTATGGTTTAGGGATTCAGGGTGTCGGGGTTCATATAGGGGAAAACGTAATTACCTATACTATTTTTGGGGGGTTCCATATTATAAGTAATAATGGGCCCCAAGACCGTATTCTAATTATTAAGGCCCCTGCAGTAGTGTTGGGGTTTTGGGGTTTATGGTGTAGGGGTTTAGCGGAACCAGATATATGGAGTAGGATTTTTTTGGTGTTGGGGTTTCCGGAATAGGGTGTAGGGGTTTTACGGGAACAGGGGGAGATCTAGGGTCTTCAGGGTGTAGGATTCAGGGTTTTGAAGGTTTCTTAAAGGGGAACCCAGAAGAGAGCTATACACGGTACAGTAGGAAAGTTGGAACATGGCTTTAGGAGGATTAGTGCTAGGATCCCTTATACTTTACCTTAAGGGCATGAGGATATTGATGTTCCAACTTTCTGGCTTCTACTATATGAGCTTCAGTGGTTAGGGGTTTGGGGTTTAGGATTTAGGGGGCCTTGGGGTTCAGAGATTAGCATTTTCAAGGCTCCCTAAAGCCTTAAATGGTTCCTGAAAAGGCTCGCTAAAGGGATTTGTAGGGCTCAGAATCTTCAGGGTTCAGGGTTTAGGGGTTCGGGTTTTTGAAGGTTCAGAGTTTACGGTTTAGGTAAACGACTTGCCCAACACCGATAAGAGGCTATGATTCTATATGCTTTTGGGGTACACGTATGCCGTAAGCCCTACACCCCAACCCTACACCTTAGAAGCCCGAGGCCCGCTTTGCCGGTCCCGGCAATGCCTAGCTCTAAGGTTTCTCGGTTGTGGCCTGCGTGCAGCTGCTCCCTCTTAAGCGCCTTCAGAACCACAGTATAAAATGATGTCTTGAATTATTCCTTTGATTTTTGTCATCATAAACATAGAAAAAACTTTGCAGCCTTAGGCTGTAGGTTTGTGAGGTTTAGGGTTTAAGCTTGGAGCGCATATTACGGTATATTATGATGGCAAGGTGTAGTAGTGTAAATTCTGTGAGAGCCCACCTCTCACCCTGAAACCTTGCCGACACTGAGACCCACATGTCACCCAACAACAACTGCAGACCAAGACAGAACCTCCAAAACCGCTGAACAAACACCATCTTTCTCAGGCGGAGGCTCGATTACCTCCCTTGCTTATCTTTACCATTGCAACTCATGCCATTGTGTTCTTGCTAATGCCATGTTAAGTCACACTTACAGCTACACTAGAAGCTACTGTTGTGCTTTCTCATGCTACTAGGTGCATCTGTTTCTCCATATCGATACTGGTGCTGCCCTTCGTATGCCTAGCCCGTTGGAACTGCGACCCGAAGCCCTAATATAGGGGCCTGATTTTGGGGAGTTCCTGATATATATATATATATATTCATATTTATTTATTATAGCCCCTTTGCTGTCGAGCCGAGTCCCTGGGGAATTCCGCTTGTGATAGGGTGCTCGCGGGGGGTTCATGGATCTTTGCTGGCTAATCATCGTCGGTGCTAGCCTACCTTTCATATGCTTTGGAGATGTGCGGCATATAACCCCCACAGCGCATGGCAGCACAATCGTAAGGAGGAAATTGCAGCTGCTTTTTCTGGATATCATGTACTGGGGTTGTCTGNTGCTTTGGAGATGTGCGGCATATAACCCCCACAGCGCATGGCAGCACAATCGTAAGGAGGAAATTGCAGCTGCTTTTTCTGGATATCATGTACTGGGGTTGTCTGGTACAAAGTTTCGGCGTGGGGCTAGTGATCCTGCTTGTTGTATGTCTCGGCACGGCACGTTTCGATTGTACGAGTGGGGTCATTCAGGCAAGGCCGAACATGCAGCGGGAGTTGCTTTGTATTTGCGCGACAAAGTCTTCGCTGAGTGCAACATCAAACAGGTCTTCGACATACCCACCCAATTTCAGGGCAGACTGGGTATACTCCGCGTCAAACGTGGAGATTGTGACTTTTGTTTCATTGTGGCATATCCTTGGGTACAAGCTCGCACAGTTAAGGAACAACAGCGCGTTGGTCAGTTGAGGGCATATATTGGAAGCATTGTTGCACGTTTACCTTACCGTTGTGTACCAGTCATTTTCACGGATGCCAATGCCAAAAACGGGTTGTGCAAATCAGAACACGGCTTGCAGCGCATCGAA
>BGNK01003853.1:40877-57608 GCA_003297005.1 Symbiodinium sp. clade A Y106
TCTGCCGCGCTTCGGCCGATTGGTATTGCACAGAATGTGGGAAAGCAAGTACACGTTCCATGCTTTGTTCGACAAGGTGCAGATACTTACACTCGTGCTGTGTTTTGTGAGGATTTGTTGCCAGGGAACACGTGTCGCATGGCTAAGTACTTGGGGGTTCTACACCACGCCATTGGCAATGATTCTCCCGAAATATTACAACGAATCCNTAAGTACTTGGGGGTTCTACACCACGCCATTGGCAATGATTCTCCCGAAATATTACAACGAATCCGCAGTGCCGATATTGGATGGTTTTCTATGGGCAAGTTCTGGTTCAGACAAGGGTCCCAAGGGTTGTTTCGCACCGCACTGGTTCTTGTGTTCAAGGGTCTGGTTTACAGTCCATTGTTATCTGGCCTCGAAGCTCTCTGTATCAACAAATCGCATCTGGCACAGTTGGACAAGTANTTGGACAAGTATGTCATTAAGCGTGGGAGGCAACTCATGCATGGAGCAGCGTGTGAGAAGACTTCAGCAGATGACGGCATCAAGTACAAGGCGGTTTCCAATGTCGAAGTCTGGCGTTTCTTGCAATCGGTGCCAACGCATATTGAGCTTAGGGTACGTCGTCTTAAATTTTGGCAGAACGTCGCTATGCACAGAGAGCTACACACACAGTGTTGTTGGCATGCCTATTCGGTGATTTCGATTGGGAACAAACATCTTCATTGGACATGGAGGGAAAGCCCACTAGACAAGCAAATCCGTGGTTGCAGCAGTTTGCACAGGACATTGACGAATTGGCTGTTCTGGATTCTGCTGCATACATGGTGTCGCTGCTGCGTGGGCGCGTATTGTTATTGTTCACAGAGTTTCGAGAAGACTTTCTACGTATTGATGTTTCGGAGCTTCGGGCGCGGTTTCTGGGACGAGAGATCCCCCCGCCGGGATGGGTGGAACCACCCGGTGATCCTGCTGATATTATTCTACTACCTGATGATGATGCTGCTGTATTTATATGTGACAGGAAATGCTCGGACGGATCAGTTTGCAACAAACAGTTTTCGACGTACAGACAACTACGACTGCACATGGTACACACCAAAGATGGTGAGCACGGTTCTTCTAGGCTGGTTCAAGATCTTGCTGCCGTGTCGAATGTATGNCACACCAAAGATGGTGAGCACGGTTCTTCTAGGCTGGTTCAAGATCTTGCTGCCGTGTCGAATGTATGCCCGTGGTGCCGAAACCGTTATGCTTCGCGCGAAAGCGCCAAGAAACACATGAAGGAGGCATTTAACAGAGGATATTGTTTGGGAAAGGGATCGGCCTTTAATCCAGCAGTCTATGCTCCAAAGTCCATGGCATGTCCGTTGTGTGGGGAAATATGCGATTCATTGGATGCGCTGTTGCATCATGTGTCACAGCATGACAGCCCCGCCGCATTTCAGGCACGACAAGCATTACCCGCTCAAGGTGACGCATAGAAACCTCACGACCGGCATCGCTATGGCTGCACCTTCTTGGTTGCTAGGTACTGGGGGTCAGAGTGGGGGTCCGCCTGCTCGCAGACAGCGAGTGGATCCGCCACCCAGTGCCATCACTGCAGGCAATCAAAAGAAACTCACAATCCTGTTGGCCAAGACGGTGCTTAAAAGTTGTGCCGACATCCGCGAGTTACAGAGTGGAGTGTTGACGACATTGTTGATTCCCAAGGATACTTCTGTGGTAGCCGCCATGACGGCCGCTACGCAGGAACACAACACGTACCAAAGCATCAGGATTGCGCAAAGCAAGTAAACTGCAGGAGTGCGAAGCGCTCGGAGAGCCGCATATCCATGCATGGGCCGCCATGGTGCATGAGCTGTCGGGGTCCAGCCAGTTGGGNGAAGCGCTCGGAGAGCCGCATATCCATGCATGGGCCGCCATGGTGCATGAGCTGTCGGGGTCCAGCCAGTTGGGTGCAGACGAGAAGCAAAAGTTGACGGCACATCTGCTTTCTGCGGACAGTGTGAAGATGCTTGAGCCCCTTATCATGGTGACCAAATGTCGCAAGTGCTATGATCCGAAGCGTATGCGATTGACCTTATGTGTCCAAAACCAAGTTGAAGACATCCTTGAGGTAGTCGTTAAAGGACTGCAGCGACATGGTGCTCAACTCAATCGGGGAGTGGCACCAAGATCGGGCAATGAACGTGAGATGCAAGCCTTGCTAGATGCATTAGCGGAAAATGCTTTAAAGCAGAAGCACGCGTGAATATCGCGCATAGTTTTGACACCAAGGAAAACTTTTGTACACGGGGCCTCGGCTGTTGAGCTTCGTGCTCGGTTGGGGCTTTGGTGTTTTTGAGGCTGTGCTCGTACAGGCTGTGTTTAGAACACAGCGCAGGAGTGCAGGCCGACGGTAAGTGCTCACAGCAGCCACCTCGGGGCAAGAGCCCCCCGCTCGTCCAAGGAGTTTGACACTTCTGTGCGACGCTGAGAGAGAGAGAGATACATATATATATATATATACAAATTATAGAGCTACTACATTCATTTACACGCACACGAATGTGCATTCAATACATACACATGCGCACAATAGATTGTGTATGCTCTTTCCTGATTGTTGCTCTGCCTATCATTATGTTTATTTAGTCCCGATTATTGTTACAGTAACAGCGATAAACCAGACCATCATTCCTACCATTGCTGCTAACTGCACGCATCCTACTGTTAAAATAATCCTATTGAGTATTTATGTTACTAATACGAGTACTGTGGCTGTACTTACTAGATTTGCTAAAACTATAATTTAGTCGTGTTGCTTTGACAAGTGCTTTGCTTTGCTGTGTAAGTCTAAGTAAGTTCTTCAACAAATCACCAGAAACCCATCACGTCACAACTGTACAAAACAAAACCATATGCGAAAACCGTTTTCCTATACAGTAGCACCCGAAGCCAAAAACTGTTCTTGTTAGGCAAAGTCAGATCATGCCTCGTTTGTACTCTCGACTGCCTGCAATTGCAGCGCCGAAGTGGGACCTACCCACCTTGGAGAGCTGTTGAGAGACGTCCAGATGCAATCCGACACTGCTCCCTAAACTCTAAACTGCAACCTCTACGGCCTAAACTCTAAACCTTGGGTCAAGAATGCAGATTCAAGGTTCGTGCATGACCTACACCCTTTCTAAGATTAAGCCACCGAAGATCCTCCTGCACATCCCCACTAATTAAGATTTCTTGCACCTAAGGCATAGTGGTAATATGCATGGCTGCATGGATCTTCTACACTACTAAGAGGTCCGTTGCACTTTAAGAACATTCCTGGAGGAGTATTAGCCTCTCTGCCTTTGGGCGTTGCACCTCGCGAATTTAGGGTTGAGCGGTTCAGGACGGTGTGGGGCTTGTAGACTTGCTCAGTATGGTTACGGCTACAGGTAGGAGTGCGAGAGCGAGGCAAAGTTTGTGAGACCCAAAGCAAAGAGGATCTATGTAGAGACTCGCATACATAGAACCCTAAGCCCCGCAACGGCGATGCAACGACGATGCACAACCCTGTTTACCGAATCCTTCCCGGTCCCTGTCACCTGACTGAAGTGGCTGAGGGCTAAGGCTCTGGAGGGTGGTGATATGCTGTGATCCTTTCAGCTGTGTGTTATCATATTATGTATATGAATGCATTCATTATTGCAGTATGCATGCATGCATTAGTGCATGCGATGACCGCTATCATAGCTAGGATGAAGAAGCTGTGATGGTGATTGATACTATAGTTCAAAGCCTCGACCTGCTGCTTGCGAGCCGGGCGGCGAAATGGAGGTCTGCAGCAGGTACGTGGAGCCTTCGGGAAGTATGTTGAAAAGGTTTTATGCCTATCCTATATAAGCCCTATGCTACTTTACCCCCAAATATCAGCTAGTATACACACTGAACCCCATATAAACCCCAGACCCTCAACCCAGCTGTTCACAGTGGTTTCATGCTTTCGGGCTTTAGTGGGGTCGAAGATGTTGGGGTTGCGGATGTCGTTATCGAAACTTAGAACCTTTGGACTAAAGCCCTTTTCGACCGCTGAACCAGGAGGCAGAAGCCCCTCATTCAACCCCATTCCCCCCCCCAAACAAATCCCCCTATAGAAACACTTAGATGGACTCGTGTAGAAACCTGTTTAAGGAAGCTAAAGAACCCCGGGGCCTTCTTCCAGCTCTGCGGGCAAGTTTGCCGCCAGAGACGTCGCTGTAATCAGGGCAGCTACGAGCCTGGGTTTCTTGAGGGTTTAGGCTTGGCTTCGTTAGGGTTCTGCACAGGGTCCTGAACAAAACGCGAGACGCAGCCTTGTGGGCATCGCGAAAAAGACACCGATTCAAAGAATCGCAAGCTCTGCAGCCCTCAGGACCTCACCCCTCAAGAAGCAGGTAATGTAGGGGCCTTAAAAGTAAGACTAGGGTTTTGGGGGCCATTGAAACAGGAATTATAATAAGGAACCCCCGAAAATAGTCTTGGTAATTATTTAGGCCCCTATAGTAAGACAATCACGATTTGGAGCTCGAACTCAAAGATAAGCCTCTGACTCGACTTCCAACACTCCAACAGCCCTCCTCTACAGCTACACTCTCGGCTTTTACATTCTCAACCTCTTTTACATAGATCTAATTAGATCAATCAGTGAAACCAGCAAAACAGCAACGCAGCCGCCAAAGGGATGCGGTAGGGGAAAGACGCCGTCACAAACTTCCAAACCCATTGAGCCCGTACGAATAAGCGAAGAAACACACGCACGTCCCCGGCAGCGCAGGAAGTACAAGGATGGCAGCCTAAAGCTTACCTATAGTCTCCATTGTAGTTCCTTTTTTTGGTTAACCAAAATCTCTATTATGGGGTCCTAACCATAAAACTGGTCAACCAAAAAAAGGAACTACAATGAGACCATAGGTAAGGTTTACGGTTGGGGTTTACATAGGATTCAGGGGACATCTGGTGCCAAGAGCAGCTCAGTGCTTGGAGTTGTAGTAGGTCTTTCTCAGTGTACTTTGAATTACCCAAATCGACCTTTTTGTTTTAATATAGTCTGTACTAGGGCTCAGCAAAAAAACCATAGGCTCAATAGTAGCTTAGTAGCTCCTTTTCAGGATTACCTTATAGGATTCTAAATATGAACCCCAAAAAGGAACTACTATGGAGCCTGTGGGCAGGTAGACGGGCCAAATTTCGATCCAGTCCAGGCGGCTTAAGATAGGTCTTCACGAGCATGGTCCGCAGAGTTCACCAGTACCAAATCTACGTGGAAAGGACCTTGACTTGCTAAATCGCGCTCATGTAGGGCCTTGTAGGCATGGAGGGAGAGAGAGAGAGAGAGAAAACAAAGACAAACAATGTGTGTGTGTGCCTCTGTATGTATGTATATTATATATTCGTATACAGGTACATGTATCTGTTTATTTATCTATCCAGTCTATTTGTTTGTCTATGTATTTATCTATATCTGCGTGTGTCCGTGCGTGCGTATGTGTGCGGTGCATGTGGTCTCTGAGACTAGTGTTGTTGCTCTTGTAGTTGGAGTCACTCTTGTTGCGGATGAGGTTGCTTGGAGAACTGATTTCGTGCGCGCTTCCACTATGCAGTCGCTGCTGCATTGTAGCAGCATTTTGTTTGAGTGGTGGCTGCCCTGTTCTATGAACTGTTGTTTCTATTGCCATCCGTACCTGCCACCTTCGAAAGCGCCTGGCAGAATCCGTCGCAGAGTGTTCGATGGCCCTTTGCACTTCGTCCCACGACCAATGTAAAACAGCAGGAAGGGTGAAGTCAGGGCTCGTCTGCAATCCCACGCGGTAGTCGTACTGGTCACGACCCGCCATGGAACAAGAGTAACGACTTCGTGTTCTTTGCCCCTTGCTTGATTAAGCATTTTAGTGCGACGTGGATCATGAGCCACATATTTGCCGTGCGCACGTCTGACTAACAAGTTCATTGACCACCCTCACATAAGGAGCATGGCCGTCAGTTGTGAAGTTCTTGAAGGTGTTAATATGGGTATCAATATGCATCGTCTTAGTGGTTGGTGCCGCAATAATCTCTCCTACGTACTACCGCAGACCACTGGTTAGCCTTCCTTGGCAGCCAAGGTAATTGGATCGGATCCTTGACGAAATGCAAAGATGGGTTCATTGATCAGGCATCTACATGTAAAACCCTAAACCCTAAACCCTAAAACCCTAAACCCTAAACCCTTAAACCCAATGTATCAAATCATACCAGTCCAAAAGTCCAAAGTATGCGCCCTGAGTCAGCACTCGGACAGCAACTTCTCTGAGGTCTAGGTAATGTAGGGGCCTGAATAATTAGAATAGGTTTTTGGGGCCCATGACTCTCCTATTTTAATAAGGAACCCCCCCCCAAAAAAAAATAGTATAGGTAATCATTAAGGCCCCTATGCTAAACAACCCCACGGCCTGTTTCAAGCCGAGCAGGGTTCAAAATTGTGGCTTTCGAGTTCTTATCTTCCACATCTAAAGCCTGGCAGGTGTGAATCCATCTTAGGGTATAGGGTTTAGGCACAGACATCATACCAAGGGGGTCGAGGGCTTCCTGGGCCCTGAAATAAATGCTGCTTTAGCTTTTCTTGAGGCTGAGTTGATGCTTAGCGGTGTCTGTCGGGCAGCTACTGAGTTGACCGCATCTCCTGATCCATGGACCGGAAGCGCACAAATGGGGCTCCTCATACAGACTCCTTGTTCTGTACCATGTAGGGGTCGCGAAAAATACATTGGGTGCTTGATACCCGAAACCCTTACAGAGGCAATAGAACGGGTCTGGGTCGTCGAACCGTAGAAGTGCTTTCAACATTATCCGAAGGCTTCCAGGTGGACTTACAGAGCCCGCACCCGTCAAATCAGCTGTGTCCCTTACATGGAAACAGGCAGCGCCGCAATAGTGTAAGATGGTTTTAGGATGTTTGCAGGTATACAAGTTTCTGAATTGAGGGGTATTGGGGTCGTCTTATTCCAACAAAAACCCTTGATTTTGAACAAACATGTGTTCTGCCTCAGCTTGGGGCTTCAACGATTTCTGGTCGGCTATGTTTCATGAACCCCCTACCCTAAACCCTAAACCCCAAACACTAAACCCTAGCCCTACCCTAAACCCTAAACCCTGGCCCTAGCCTAAACCCTAAACCCTAAACCGTATAGCATAGCCTCAAGCCCCGAAACCCTGCAGCGAAATCCGGGAGTGCTGCCCAGAAGCGTGGAAAGAATGAATTTGGGCTGCAAAAGGTCTACTGCAATACCCACTGGAGCCACGGTGGGCGGTAGGCAGAGCAACATAAGACGAAGCCACAGAGATCAACCCGATGACTGGACCTTTGGGTGCAAGGTTCTCGGCTGTCGACGTGTAAGATGTATTGCAGTGCAGCACAAACATGTGATGAGTGAGTGCCCTTGCTACTCAGCCCTAAACCAGCACCCCCCCAATCCTAAATCCTGAACCCTAAACCCTAAACCGCTACCCCCTAAACCCTAAATCCTGAACCCAGAATCCTTTTTCTGTTGATCTTGGCTGTTACACTGTAGGGCCTTAACAATTAGAATAGGGTTTTGGGGTATATTATATTATACCATAATCATAATAATCAACCACCACATAATTTCGGTAATTATTTAGGCCATTTAGCCCCCTATATCACTGCTCAGCGCTGGAAGCCTCTGGGTTCGGCGAAAACAACTCGGACCCATTAACCAAACATTTACGGGCCTTCATAATAGCAAGAGTGGAGTTCCTTAAACAAGTTCCTTTAAGGGTTCTACGAGACATCTATAGCTTAGGAGCTTCAATAGTTAGAATAAGATTTTGGGCACATTACTACGTAGTTCTGGTGCGGTAATTCCACAAGTATGATAATCAGGAGGAGTGAGGAAGAATGCTTCTACCTACTCCGGCCTTCTAAGAAGCACAACAGTCATTCTTCCGCCCTTAACCCCTACCAAACTCAAAGCCCTCAAATTTCGAACCCAAAGCATTAAACCCGAAACCTTCGTACATAAACCATAAACTCTAAACTCTAACCTAGGTTGAAGGAAGCCAACAAACCTCTGCACCGCTTTCTCCACCTCCAGATCGAAGGCGCCGGAGGAGCCACGAAATCTGAGTTCGGGTTTGGGCGTTCAGGCTGTAGGATTTTAGGATTTAGGGTTTAGGGTTTAGGATGTAGGGTTTAGGGTTTAGGGCTTTCGGGTTCAGAGCTGGAGGAATTTAGGATTTAGCTTCAGGGGTTTAGGATGTATAGTCTTTACGGGTTTAGGCTGTTGGGGTTTAGGGGCCTAGCTTGGATCACGACAAAAGAATGACCACAAGTCTCACACCCTACTATAGGGGTCTGAATAATTAGAATAGGGTTTTGGGGCCCCTTATACTATAATCTATAATTTAACTTACGGACCCCCCCAAAAAAAAACAGTTTAGGTAATTTTTGAGGCCCCTAAACCCTAAACCCTAAAGGCCCCTATAGTAAATGCGATGAGTCTTGGACCCACAGCCTCCACAAGGGCCTCAAGCTTTCGATAGAGCGGGGACCGACGGGGGTCAGGATTGCTCCTGAAAACTTGCTTGATACGGGCAATTGTTCCTATTATAGGGTTTAGGGTTTAGGGTTCTATTATCTGATACGGCTGATGGACAAAATCCCATTATAAGGAATATACCATAATTCCCATAGTTTAGGGTCCTTAGGGTCATGCAGGATTTTGTCCATCAACCGTACGGGCAATTGTTCCTATTATCTGGCTGGACTAAAGGACCCCAGCAGAAACAGCTGTATGGGCCAGAGAAATCCGGGTTCCCCACGCGTAGGAACTATTTAAAAGCTCATAAGACCGTATGCAAGTCCTACTGCAGTCATGGTCCGAGGCACTGAACTCCGATGACTCCACACGGAGAATGCCACACACACACACACACGCAAAGCAACATAGACGTGCTAGGGTTTCAAGGCTTTCGGTGTTTGGTCTGCCGTCGTTCATCTTGAACCTGAACCCTATGCTCTCCAAGCAGAAACAGTGGTATATGATCCAGGCGCAATTAACGAATCACAACTGATGTACTTGTATCCCCTCAAGTATAACTTTGTCACCAAGCCTCCTGATATCCTCTCGGTAAGTCTTCAGATATGGCTGAGGCCCTAGCGTACCAGAAGCGGGCTTGCTTTCCATGTTGTTCTCGATGCCTTAGGCCGATGGTGCCGGACCAGTAGTTGGATGACGGACAATGGTGCAGCAGACGGTGTCTTTAGGCGATGACGCTGTTGCCGCTGTTGATGCTGCTGCTGCTGATGATGATGATGATGATGGTAGCGATTCCAGAAGACGGTAGCCACATAATGGTGCTGTTGATCTCTGAGTGCAGCTTCGGAGCATTTGTGCATCTCCTGGGATGTCACCCTAAACAGATATATGGTTTAGGCCTTGGGGGATTTAGGGTTTGGGTGGAGGCGGGAGAGGTAGCTTTCAGGGTTCAGGATTTCGCGCTTTTGTGGGTTGCTAACGTAAACCGAACCCCAATTGGAGTTGATTCAGTGACAGACACACAATCTGACCCTGACTATAATCCGGAAAGACTAGCAGTTACATCACTGCTACTGCGACGGTTACTGCTGCCACTTGTAGTACCACGAAGCGGCAGTTACTACTAGTACACTATGCTGACTACTACCCTTGACCAAGACTATGACTATGACAACAAAAGTCAACATTCGTCATCTTCTTCTTCTCAATCATCAACACATTTCTCCATAACCCTAAGGGTCCAAGTACCCAATTATCATATACTCTCAAAAATAGTAACCTACATAACTACTATCCCAAACCCGAGTACCTAATCATTGGGTCCTTTGGACCCTTAGGGAACTATGGTGCAGCCTGACCGAAACTCATGAAACTTTTCGACTGCAAGAGCTTTCCAAACTACGAAAATGTACAGCAATGGGTTTAGGGTTGAGGGCTTAGGATGAAAATCCTAAATCGCACGCTCCAACTGCCCAAATCCTAGAACCCTGGTAGAACGCTCAAAAGACAAAACCTCAAGACGACTCTTTTGAGCCTATGGAATCCAAAAGCCGGAAAACAAGTCAAACGCTAATACATCCTGAAAAGCTTGAAACAACATAGTAAAGCCCCTATAGAAACCACTGTGAGCCTGATACAGCTCACCAAAACCCTGGCATAACTAACAAACCCTCAAGCCCAGACTACAGACTAAGCCCTAAACCCTAAGCACCCCTAAAACCCAAAATCCCAAAGCACCCCTAAAACCTGAGACAGCTCCTCGACGTGTTTGATCTCCCCGGTTAAAACCTCGCGCGGTGAGGATCCGAGTACTTTGTCAAGTGCGGGGTTCTGTATCAGGGCTTCTTAAAGGGTTCCTTCAGGGGCTAGGGTTTAGGGTTTAAGGGAGGTATAGGTGGTATAGTAAAGTATAGGTTCGAAGGCTTTGTGTGTTGGGTGCTGGCTTCCTTGAAAGGTCCCCTTCAGGAGTTCCTCTATGGGTTCCGTGCAGGCGTTCCTTTGAGGGCATGGATGGAGTCTTAGCGTTTAGTAGGGTTTTCCGGAGGGGGCTGGGGGTTTAAGGTTGCTAGGTTTGGCTTCAGGGTTTGAGGGTTGATGGCTAACGGTCCAATGAGCAACAGTTAGATTCCCGGGTTTAGAACGGCAGTGATGGTTGGCCGGTATTTCAGCGAGCTTGTAAGGACCCTCTTAAGGTACCAAGTATAGTACCCTAGTTTGTAGTAACCCGTAAAGTCGTAGAGCAATTTATACTCAAATACTACTAAACTACTAAACTCTACAGCTAAGACTAGCCCAAACCAGGCAGGTCTGAGGCCGGGCAGGCACGGTGGGACAAGGTGGGGCAGGCGCGGTGGGACAAGGTGGGGCTGAGTGGGGGCGGAGTAGGGCTGGGTTCAATGAAAGTACTCAAACACTACTAAACTCACGGTGGGACAAGGTGGGGCTGAGTGGGGCGGAGGGGGGTTGGGCATACATTGGGGTTCAATTAAAGTCTTGAAGTACTACTAAAAGCTACAGCTAAGACTGGCCCAAACGTCGTAAAGTATTGGGAGATCGGCCCCCTATCTTACAAGCCATGTAGTGTACGGCTTAGGCCTAGTTTATAGATTATAGGGTTTAGAGGCTCGGGTTTGACCTTGTGGCAGGCGCTGTTGCAAGCGTGTGCAAAAAGAGCTTGAAAAGATTTGGGCGGCATTGGCGCAGAATCCAGAATAGGAGCTGTTCGGGCTTCGAGGGTTTAGGGGTGCTTCGAGGTTTCAGTTGCAATGCACAGCTAATCGTGGGGGTTAGCATGCGTCAACACTATATCACCCCCAAGCCCTGGGCCCGAAACAGAAGGCTTGAAAGTACAGAAAAACACACAGAAAACCTTTAATACAAGTGCTTTGATAATGTTAATAGGGTTTGGGGCCCCATTATACATTATAACAACGAGCCCCCAAAACGGTATAGGTAATTATTTACGCCCCTAAAGTACGCACCACAATTCGTGGTTTCGCCGTCGGATTCAAGGACGGGTCAAGGGCCCTAAACCCTAAACCCTAAACCCAGTGAACCCTGAAACCGAGGCCTATAGAAGCCCTTAAACAACCCTCGTAGAACCCTGTGGCTAATGTAGGAACCTGATTAAGAAACCTTGGGCCTTTATTATTAGGGTTCCTTATATGAATCCTACTATTTTGGGGGGTTGTAGGCCCATGGTTTCTTAATCAGGTTCCTACATTAGAGGAAACCCTTGAATTGAAGCCAGGTGTCCCCCAGCTGAGTGCTGAAAAGTCTGAGCAGGTTTGTGAACCAGGAGATGGTCTGCAGGAAGTCTTTCGTCCTGGCTTTCAGGCTAGTTCCCGGCTAGTTCACGGTTGGGATAGTTTTAAAAATGTGCATGTTTATTCATTGTTGGGTTTAAGTGCCCATCAGAATGTAAAATGTTAACCAACTATGACAAAGAAGGTGTTTCAGGGTTTAGGGTTGAGGGTAGGGATTCCATAATAGTTTCGGGGTTTCAAGGGTTAAGGGCATAGGATTGTTGCGCTCAGTATGCTAGTGTTCTGCGGCTTGGGGCTCGCTTGGAGGATCGTGGGACTTAGTAAGTAATTCCAACGACCTTAGTTGGCGTTAGAACTAAATAAAGCATAGTTAGCCGAATAGTAACCTGGTAGCCCTAGTCGCACGACCCTAAACCCTAAACCGATGCGAAAAAAATAGGAATTAGCGGCTTGAGAGGCTTTGCGGCTTCCTTGGCGGGCTCGAACAGGGCTGCATGTGGGGGTTAGGGGCTTCCAGCATTGCTTTAGGGTTTACGAGTTTAGGGTTTAGGGGTTTCGGGCTTAGGATTGCTGAGTTTAGTATTGTTGCATGATTTAGGGTGGGCGAATAGGCTTCCCCTCAATCATGGGCGGATAAGCACCTGAATAATTTGAAGGGTCTATGCCTTCGGGGCCCTCGGGCTTCAGTTGACTTGCCCTAAACCCTAAACCCTAAAAGCCTAGACTCCCAGAGACACCACAAAGCGCGACTAGCCTGGGTCTGAACCCTGCAATCCTACGACGGGTAGGGGGTTCGTAAAACACCCTAAACCCTAAACCCCAAATCCTAAACCCTAAATCCTAAATCCTAAACACTTCACGCCGTAAGCCCTTTGGGGTTGTTCCAACACCCTGAGGCTTTGAATCCCACAGCCCGCCTCCTCCCCTCGTCCACCTCGCGCTTAGCTCTAGCCTCGATATCCCTGGACATGAGGATGTAGTTTCCTGCCTCCTGCATAGGGTTTAGTTCAGGGTTGCAGGTAGATGAATTCATAAAGGATTTCTGCATCCTGCATCTTGCTGTTGTTGTTCAGGTCTGTGGTTTTGGGGCTTTGGGATTGCTTGGAGGTCCATGGGTAGTTTTCAGTGGGGTCATAAGTAGGATAACTATAACTCAGACTAGGGGACTCATAGCCCTACCTATAACACTTAATAACTACACTATAAACCCTCAACCTTAAATCCGAGTCCTAGACTCTATAGAACCCGTAAAGGAACCGTACTTATAGTTGTACCTACCCATGAACCTCCAAGTAGGGTTCAGGAGCTATCGGCCGGGCCTAGGCGCCTGCAGGGCTTCAGGTATTGTGGGGCTACATAAAGTCTCCATTGCAGCTCCTGCTCTGTTTGACCAGGTTTATGTCTGGGATCCTCGAAGATAGCAAAACAAGGCGCTAGAATGGAGACTAGAGGTAGAACCCTATGCTTTTGTATGCAAGAGGTTCATGGTCGAGTTCTTTGGCTGTACCTGAACACCGAAGAAGACACCATCAAAGGAAGCTATAACAAGGATCACCCCCCTCAGCAAAAAATGCAGGTTTGTTGCGGTCCAGTTGGGGATCCTACGGTTGATGATACAAATCCTGCATTACCCACAATAAGGAATGTAGCATAATTCCCATAGTCTAGGGTCCTTAAGGTACTGCAGGATTTATATCATCAACCGTAGGGTGTAGAGTGTAGAGGTTGAGCGACAATGGGATTCTTCTTCTCGAAGCTTAGCCAGATAGAGAAATGGATCTTTATTCAATAGAAGACGGCCTATACCAAACAATGCAAGGAAAGGCATTCGTCGTAGCTACGGGGTGTTGGGGTCTGTGGAAACCCTAAACCCTAAACCCTAGGCCTATCAGACGCGCAGTCGCTCAGTTGGAGAGCTGACTCCCAACCCTCCCTACGGAGTCCCGCGCTTGCAGGTGAAAGTTTCACGGCGTAAGGCTTTCAGGGTTTTGGGATTTAAGGTCTGAGTTTAAGTTTTTGGAGCTACCTAAACTCTCCGTTGTGGTACCTTCTTGCTGCAGATCCTAACCATAGAACTGGCCAAGCAAACAACGAACTTCGTCGGAGGATATTTGATCGTATTCGTAGATACTGCAAGGTCAAATGCAAATGCCTTGATGATTAGGACATGGTTTGGAGATATACAATACTGAAGCACGACATGGGCGCATTTTTGCGGTGCAATTATTCAGACCCTCCAATATGAATAAGTTGCAGGCTCAAGCCTCGCCACGGGGTTTGGGGAAGCTTTGGCCTCTTTCGTCTACACCAGAAGGGCCATGTGCACCATCACTATGTCTCAAAACACTCCATGAAGCATCGAATTTCAATTCATACTCTCGCGCATTGTGACACAATGTCCTTACATATCATATAACCTGGACCCTCGGGGACTTTCTAATTAGACTAAGAATTACAGCAGAAATTCTGCTATGCAAGCCCTGAAAGAAAGGGGCTGATCAATCAAAGGTCTGCAGTGCACACAAGACAGCTTTGGGCTTCACAAGAATACCTACCTGCACCCCAAAAGTATGTACAATAATAGCCTTTTATAGGCTTTGGGCCATTTTTTTTACCTACTTTTAGGGGGTCTAGGTATGTGCGCAACCCACTTGTTATCACGTTTTCCAAATAAGAACAAGACTTTTGCTGGAAGTTAACACCCCCTAAAGTAAACCCCATAAAGTTGGAAACAGGATTAAGGCCAAATAGTGCTGGGATTCCCTATACATTACTCTTAAGGATTGAGGCTATGGGGTTTCCAACTTTTAGGCTTTTACCATAAACCTTAACCCCAAACCCTTCAAATCCAAGCCTTTGAATCCTGAACCAAAAAACTCTAAGACCCAAAACCCTAAATCTTTAAGCCAAATCCGTGAACGGTAAGCCCACAACATCAAGCCTTAAACCCTAAACAGGGAGCATTCGGTTATAGGATTAGGGCTAGATCCGCAGAAAGGTTCTCCTCAGCTTTGCCATCCGCGACCTCATACAGCAGAAACCTGACATTTAGGATTCCGGCTGAGGGCTCAGGAAACTGTAGGGCTGTTCACCAGGAGATCTTGTTATGATGCTTGGAAGCCTGGCTAGAGTGTAGCACCTAACTAGGCCCTGAACGCAACACCCAATTCTAAATCCTCAGCTCACATGGCCTTGGTTGAGGGACATGATGTTGGTGTAGGGTTTGGGATTGCAGAGGGAAGCTACTTGCTCGACTCGCCCAAGGATCACCTTTTGGGGCTCGTAATGGTTTATACTGTCCTAGTTGCAGAGTTCACAAGCCCCAAAAAGTGTACACTTTCAGCTTTATAGTGGGTAATACTAGTTTGGGGGTTCCTTATTATAACTATAGTATACCTTGCCCCAAATCCCTGTTCTAATTATTAAGGCCCCTACATTACACCGGAACCCAAGGAGCCCCGTAAACACCCAAAAGAACGAAATCGAGTGCTGCCAACCACTAAACCCTAACCCGAAACCCTATACACCCTCAACCCCGTACCTGCCGCCCCTTAACAACAAAAACGCTAAACCCTAAACAGTAAACCAAAGAAACAACTGCTGGAGTGCTGCCAGCGGTGCTCCAGAGGCCAGGCTTTCACCTCCAGTGGCTCCAGGCTTTCCATCATCTGCGGCTTGGGGAAGGCAGATGTATATATATATATATGTCTAAATAGGTAGGTTAACATGGATAGATAGATATGAAGTTCCTTCAAGGGTTCCTACACAGATTCCCTGAAGGTTTCTCCAAGGGCTCCTTTCCGGGTTCTGGGGTTTTGGTTCAGAGTATTCAGCTTGCGCCTCAGGGTTGAGGTGTTGGTTTCGGGCTTTTGGGTTTAGGATCTTGGTTTTGAATTCGGGCTTTAGCTTTAACCCTAAACCCTAGACCCTAAACCCTGCTTTCAGGTTCGGGACTTTGGATTTTGGAGTGGGGGCTTGGGTTTCGGGCTTCGGGAGTTTATTCAGGGCTTAGGGTAGGGGTTTAGGGTTTACCGGTTTAGGGTTTGAGGGTCTAGGCCTGAAGTTGAGTCGAAGTACATGTCTTCGATTGTTATAGAAAAGACTTTTAAACAGACGCCTTTTTTGCAGTTGTGAGGACACCCCAATCCTGCAGTTCTTATACGGACTAAGGCTCTGCGGGGAACTAAAGGCTTACAGCATTCGCATTTTGGGGCTCGGGTTCCAGCTTAGGCCTTGCACTGCTACAGAATACTGCCCCGGAGGGTCTATATGGTGTGGTGTTGCCCACCCCCCCTCCCCGCCCAAGGTCATCTACCCTTATACCCGACACATCTTGATTCTCCCGGTCCCTCTGTGGCCTGTGGTGTGGTGCGGCCCTCCTGTGTTCTCCGCCGCGCCTTCTGCTGTGTGGTGTGGTGGGTTTGGGTTGTTTACCCCCCCTCGTACCCCTGTGGTGTGTTGTGGTGGGTTTGCATTGTTTAACCCCCCTCGTATTTAAACCCCCTCTCCCCCCTTGTGGTGTGGTGTGGTGGGCTGTGGTGGTGGGTTGGTGTGGCCCCTCGTCCCCCTGTGCAGTAGTAGTGGTGGGTTTGGGGTTATTTAAGCCCCCTCTCTCTCCCCCTGTGGTGTGGTGTGCTGCGGTGGTGGGTTGTGGGTTTCAGGTTTCGTGGTTAACCCTCTTCCCCCCTCCCTGTGGTGTAGTGGTGGGTGTTGGGTTTAGGGTTTGCACCCACGCCCCGCTGTGGTGCGATGGTGGGTTTTGGGCTATTTAACCCCCCTCTCCCCCCCTGTGGTGTGGTGTGGTGTGCTGCGGTGGTGGGTTGTGGGTTTCAGGTTTAGTGTTTAACCCCTTCCCCCCTCCGTGTGGTGTGCTGGTGGCTGAGACAACAGCGACGACCCTCACGAGGATTTCGGGTGTATACCATGGGGAGAACCATGCCAGG